>JAATLQ010015934.1:43175-93978 GCA_013421005.1 Heliconius erato x Heliconius himera | reverse complement strand
GGGCTCGAGGCGGCGGCAGCGCGCCGCGCGCCGGCGCCGGAGAGGGGCGGCCCCGCCCAGCGCCGCCCGCTAATGACGCCGTAATTGCGCGCCGCCCCCCCGCCCCGCCGCCCGACCGCCCCGCGCCCCGCCGTGCCCCGCGCTCACAGCGGCCCGGCGCGTCGCGCGCTCGACACTCTATCATTCACACCTTAATATTTACAAACATAATCGCTACAATTTTTCCGGCACTCACAGAGCACCGCTACCGCCGCCCGGAGAGCTCCGTCGGCCATACGTACAACGTGCACAGTATACACACCGTGCAGTGCCATGTAAATAAAGTAGTTACTTTCATTTGTTAAGGAACTTTATAACGACGATAGTATATTATAGAGTTCGGGATACAACGCAATATGACTCTACTGCCGTAGTTGAGACGAACTCTACATATCTTTCGTACAAACAACATCGGATCATGTTACTCATATTTACAATTTTTATGAATATTTTTTTATTTATTAATTAGCTTTACGCTGTACCCCTCCCTCACATAGCAGGGTAGGCAGATGGAACCTAGTGTTAAGAAACTCCGTTCCCATTAAGACACTTTCATTCCTCACTTTTCGCTGAATTCTAGAGGCATTGCGTGTTGAGTGGCGGTACTCAACACCGCACTTAGCCTTGTTACCAAAACTACTGCGAGAAAAATGAAAATATTAAATATTTCATTTGCTCGAGAGGGAATCGAACGTACAACCTCTCACGTTTACAGTCGTACGTTTGTGCCCCTGCGCCACGACTAGTCTCATTTAATTTATATTTTAATTATAATCATTTTATTCTATTAACATATTGAATAATGTACAATTATTACATTCTTATTAGAATACGTACACAATATTTAATTGAAACAAACATAGCAAACAGATATCTACTACTTAACATAAATGTTACCATAAAATTATGTTGACATTTAATAAGTCGAGACTTAGACAATTTGATAGAGCTCATTTTGTTAATAATTAAAAAAAAAAGATTTTTTATAATTATTAAAACATAAACTGACAAAGATTAAAGTGTTGTTAAATTATTTGTATTTTATTCGAGGCTATAAATTAAATTTATAGACGTTTTATGATTATTTCTTACATGTTATATGACAAGAATATATATGCGACAACTATTTACTATTTATATATGAAATACTACGTTCAGTTTGTAATTATTATTTCATCAATTAACTAATTAATGATTAAACATAAAAAATTATTTAAAAAATATATATCCATGATTAAAATAATATTTTTTCGAAAAGTAATATTGCATTTTTTAAATAAGTGCGCGAGAGCTGGTTTTTACTTTTCTTATCAATTACAACAATAAACAATGTACTGTTTATAAAATATTAAAATACCACTACGTTTCATCATTATAAGTCCTAACCGGAAATACAACCCACAACCGCTAGCTTTGCTTTCAAAGATATCAAATTTTTTTTTAGCAAATAATTCAATATTTATATTTAGCTCAACCTATACTCTATTATTTAGAGAAAAATAATAAGTTTTTATATATGTTGTCTAACATAATATATATAAACTTTAGCCATCAGATTATTAAACAGATAACGATCGAACTCTACCATAATATTACGTAGTACTAGTATTGTAGTACGTCACACAACAAAATGTGACCCACATATTATTTAAATTATTAACAAATCACCATTACGCCTACATATTATATATTCAAATAATTTTGAATAAAAATGAGGATATTCATTCTGCGAGCGTGACTAAAACGTTAATGAAGGGTAGAGCTTAAAGCGCTACTGTTAGCGCCATCTGTGATTGAGTAGAGGAACTAATTTGATTATTTTAAGTTTTGTACTCATAGCCCTGATATTATATTATAAATTTTACATTAATATTTTTTATTAAACTATAAAAATACTTCATTAAATTTATACACAAAGTGCATCAAGTATAAAAAATATAGCTAAGTTATAGTTTTGTATTTTAAATTTTTGTATAAATATACATTAGAATTTGTATAATAATATTATGTGTTTAATTTAAACCTACGTTTCATTTGATTTATTTTACATTTAATTGTGCAAAGATTATTTTATTTGTATGTCACCCAACGTCATCTAGCGTCGCGTAGCTGAAGTGTACAGGATATATTGTCTCACTTCGAGTCGTCTCATCTTTACTGTACCACCGCTAGAGAGGGTTTATTTTAAAATATAATTGTAAAGACAACACTACCTGATTTTTTTTATAATCGTTTTAATATCTACTGCATATAGCAGTGCCTGCTTTATATATTATAGTCAAACGTCGAACTTCCGGTGCTCCTGGGTTTGACGAATTGAGCGACGACCATCCTCGAGTTTGACTAAAAATTTTTCGGTCTTAGACTTAAAAATGTTATTCAAGTTGACTTCATTTCATGAAGTCGGGATTTGATCAGGCAAGTAGGTATTGGAATGTCATATTTTGTTAGATTAAATTTAAAATGTCATCTTTTTATAAAATTACAAGTTAATTATTCTTAAATTTAACAGTTTCTAACCTAAGAGCGAAAAGCAAAATATATTTCTATGTTCCATTTTAAACCCTTCTATATAATCTAATTATTTTTATTAAAGTAATAAGTAAGTAATTATACGCTATAACTAAGAAACAAACTTGAAACAGTGTTTTCTGCTTATTAATTAGTAGATAATAACTAAAATTATTTTTTTCGCTTCTTACTTCGCTTTACAAGCTATATTATAATAATAAATAACAAATAACTTACGAAACATAAATGCAACATGCTCGTAAATTAATTATGTTTATATTTAGCTACAGTTTTATATTTTATGTTTGACAATGAAATTTCTCAACATTTGCTCACTTTTGTTCACTCTGCTATATGTGGATGACATAAAAAATATATTAAATTTTTTCCCTACGGAAAGATAATGCGCGGCGTTGAGTGCCACCACTCAACACTCAATGTCTCTAATTTGGGCGGAAAATGGAGAACGGAGTATCGTAATATTAAATCAATTCACTATTTGCGATATAAAACGTGAAGTAGCAAATGATGTATGGCCTTAATAAAATGTCAAATAAGCATATTTGACACTCAAAATTTGATTACAAGATAGAATTAAGTTCCAATAGAATTAAATTCCAATAGAGTGACATATAGGTGACTACCGACGGCAAATTAAATGTTAAGTAATAGTAGGGTAACGCAGAATAAACATAAATACACAGATTCCCTAAAATATTGCAGTCTATTTACGCAAAAGTTCACGTCTTTCATAGTTTTCATAAACAAATAATGTGTTGATATGCAAACACAAAAAGTACTCGTACCTAACATACCGTTATCGGCAACTGTTTTGTTTATAAAAGGAACTATATTCCAGTCATCTAGTGTTAACACTCCGTTTCCCATGCACGGGGCCAATAGAAACAAGAGAGTCTAATATGATTTCTAATAAGTTTCATGTGTTTATCTTCGTATATATTTTTCTGTAATTAATATATTTATTATTTTAAAAGTGTAGCTAAAACACTTAACACATTATAGATCTCATTTATAGTATCAGTAATACCGTCGGAAACTTATCACTTTCTAATTTAAAATAACCAAATAATCAGCTTCACGCTGTATCCCGCACACAGCGGGGTAGGTAGAGGGGATCTAGTGTTAAGATTCTCCGTTCCCCACTTTCTGCCGAATTCTGGAGGCATTGCGTGTTGAGTGGCAGAACGCAACGCCGCGCTTAACCTCGACACCAGAGCGAAGAAATGGAAATATAAATTTAAGTAAATATTTCATCTGCTCGAGTGGGGATCGAACCCACAACCAGTCGGTTTTACAGTCACACCTCGTGGTTTGCTATTGAGAAGTGGTCGTGGCGCAGGGGTACAAAGTGTGTCTGTAAACGCGATTGGTTGTGGATTCGATTACCGCTCGAGTAAATGAAATATTTATATAAATGTATATTTTAAAATTATGGAACGTAATGTCTTAACACTAGGTTCCCTCTGTCTACTCTGATGTGTGCGGGATACAGCGTGAAGCTGACAGTAAGATAATTATATCTTAGCTGCATAGTTATCGTACGTTACAACTTAATGGACATTTTGAAGTTTTGAGGATCAAATTGATATTTTTTTTTAGTTTTAAGCTGTAGATGACATATATCAACAGGTCATAGGGAACCTATTGTTAAAACACTTCGTTCCCCACGCACTGTGTCGAATATCGAAACTTAACACAGTGGTTTCTCTCGTGGCAAGAACTAAGAAATGATAATAATAATTAATTCCTCCGAAAGGGAATCGAACCCGTAACCGTCGCATGTATTCTATACAGTCAGACGCTGTACTGCGCCACAATGGCGCTACAAATTGGTTTATGACTATTTATTTGTAACTTACTATACCAAAAGCCGTCGGCAATTTTCAGTTAGCTGTGTTTCATATTTGGCTATCTCGCGATATCAAAAATTGTGAAAATGCCAGTTACTATAACTGGATATTGTGACATATTTGTGATTTTTATATATAATTTTGTCCAAATACGTTCAAGTGCTAATTAACTATGAAGTTTATATTGAATTTTAAGAGATAAAATAAAATATAAGCTAAATATGAGCAAAAAATAAAATAATAACATATCTAAGTATATTAATACTAACCGAAACATTGACGACGACGATACACATTATGCCAAAAAATACTTTAATTTATTATAATAATGATATATGTATATTTCTAATATATATCATATATTTTGTATTGTTAATCAGGCCAGTCGTGACGCAGGGGCACAAAGTGTGACTGGTTGTGAGTTCGATCCCCACTCGAGAAGATAAAATATTTACTTAAATTTATATTTCCATTTCTTCGCTCTGGTGTCAAGGACAAGCCCGGCGTTGATTTCTGCCACTCAACACGCAATGCCTCCACAATTCGGCAGAAAGTGAAGAACGGAGTGTCTTAATACTAGGTTCCTTCTCCTATCCTACAGTGTGCGAGATACAGCGTGAAGCTGATTTATTTATTTATTTATTTTTTATTAACGACAAATACCTAGCAAAAAATATGTATTAAATAACCTGACTGAAATAGTTCTTGATAGCAGCGTTACCAAGAACTTTTATTAGGTAAAAAAATATAATAGAACAGACATTATATCGTACGTTGTGGTTTCATAACGCAACGGCACTGCGTCAAGCGAAAATGGACGGTTGTGGGTTCGATTTTCACTCGAGTTAATGAATTATATTCATTACTACGTTTTAGTAAAAGGACAAAAAGTGACGAAAAATGCCGCCACATAGCAGATTATGTAACAATATCGAAAATGAACGGAAATTGAGAAGAAAGTCAAATATGGAAAGCGGAGTGTTTCAACAGGGAGTTTTCAGTACCTACCCAGCAGGGTAGTACTGAAAACCTCTAATATAACAATATCTTGCTTTCCTTGATAATACATATTCCCAAACCACCAGAAGGCACCAGCCACTATGAGATAAGCAAAAGCCCTGCACTGTAGATGTTATCTCGCACATCGCCGTAACGAATTGATCCGACGCGCGCGCAGCAAATTGATATTGTATACCATTTTACGCAATTCGTAACCGACAGGGAAATTTGTGCTTGTGTAATTATACTCCGTATGATGTACCTCTTTTACTATATTATTTTAAATATTTTAATATTTTGCACTCCATGTAGGATGGTATTTTTGGGATAGCGTGTAATTTTGTAGAATTAAGATAGTAAACCATTTATTATAATATTTTTATTTTACGATTTACATTTAAGACACTTAGATCCTCTCTTTCGTCTTTTTTACGAGAGAAACTTTCAAGTGGGAATGGAGCTCACTAGCAATTAAAAGAAACGACAAAATTTTTACCAAAATAAAGACAAATATTATTTCAAGATATTATTAATATCAAAATTACTATAAAAAGAAAACAATGAAAAATACAATTCAATTGGCTTATGTTAACAGAAAAACTCAAGTGGTTTATGTTAAGAATTATGTTAAGAACTCGCTCGGACGGAATCGCCTCTTAAACCTACACATTTGTATCAAGTAAGCAAGGCAGGGCACTGCTCTGAGCTCCTCATCTTGAAGCGCGAAATGCTCGAACGATAAATCCTAGAAATGTTAAATATTTTTTTACCCATAATAAACGATTTTTTAAAATCAGATACTAACAATTAAAGAACTGTTCATAATTGATATAAATATAAAAAGCTTTGCTTCATCAGTATCGTTCTCGAGCATCTCTTATCTAGCGTCGGATCTCATTCGTTTAATTTCACTTGCTAATTCACATAACGAATGCATTTAAAAACATCGCTACGACATATTTCTTCTATACATTTAACCTTTGGAGTGAACAGGGAACAATGAATAATTCAATTAAGTAAAAAAAAAACAAGAGCAAAATTTCCAAAATTTGACGTAATTTGATTACATATAAGATGTAGAGGCGATCTCTGCGGGACCGGGGCCTCTCGAAAAACTGTCGATTGACTTTCAAATTGCATCGAAATATATGGAAGCGATTAATTCTTGAGAGACAGACGGACAAAAAGCCACGTGCACGATTATACGCGTTGATAACTCACTACTCAAAAATAACTTATATTTGTTTTGTCTAACTAAAATTTATTTATTATTATTATTAGGTCACCTGACTGTAACTCTAGTAAGATGATAAAAAGCGGCATTGAGTTTAGTCACTTGGAACGGAGTGTCTGAACACTGGATACATAAATACTTTTGCCCATAAGTGGTAGGTAATTCACTTCAATCTCCACTTATTTATGACTGTATAAGATATATTTTTTAATTCTTTACACAATCAGTCGATTGAAATGTCAATAATAATTATTTACTATTAACATAACTCATTATTCAAAATATTGTCTCAATGAATCACTTGAATTTGAGTAATTTAAACTTTATAAATGCTTCTAAACCGAGTTTATTAGTCATGCGCGTGGTCATAAAATGCGTGAACAGATGCAAGTCAATAACCGTGACTGCGATATCGAACCCGCGCCGACCGCGGTGCCAGCGACGCCTGAGGCGGTACAACGCTCCGATATAATACACCGAAATTAATGCTAAACTCCTTCATAAGCAAAATGAAGTTTGATAATTTTTACAATAGAAATAATTTTGGCCGCCGTGGGATCTGCATCTGACAGTAAGCGCGATGGTTGTGGGCAAACCCACCAAAATATAACAGATCGAATATTTATTATCTTTATATATATTTTTTTATTTCTCAGATTTGATAGACAAGGTGTGGTGTTAAATTCTTAACACACAATGTGTCCAAAATTAGGATCAGGATTATCCATGGAGAACAGACTGCTCTAACACCAGGTTTCTTATGCCTGCGTTCTTATGCGGGAAAATAACGTTACCGTGAACAAAAGTCATAATGATTTTGCTTATGACAGATAAACGTTAGAGATAAAAATGGCTTCCACATGCACTTGCAACAGTACTTGTACCCCATGCATGTATACTGTTCAGTGTTCAACTTTGTAATAGTCTTATTATTGTTAAAGAAATGCATGTCAACATTTTTAAAATCTCGTTCCTATAGAGCAGGGGTTCCCAACCTTTTCTTGATCAAGGACCACTTTTATGTCTTTGTTGGTAGCGGGGACCACTATAATAAAAATTAACTGTGATAATTAAACAGAAACTTCGCCTCACCATCCCTAGTGATAAAATTTAAATCGTTCGCGGATCATATTTAGACTTCTACGGACCACTGGTGGTCCGCGGACCACTGGTTGGGAACCACTGCTATAGAGTATAGACTAAATAACTAAAATAAAACCCTTATCCCAATTCGGCGGAAAGTGGAAAGCAGAGTGTTATAATACTAGGCTGGAACATGTGGAATACTCTTAAATAATAAAAAAAATATTGCTTATATATAATATATCACCTAATACTTAATTGAAAAGCACTGTAAAATTAAGTTTCTCTTATTAAAAAAATAAATAAAAAGATATATACATACATTTAAAATTGCTTTTCCTTGATCAGGGATGACACTTTAACCACTAATCCATATTTTTAATTAAATAATAATGTAAAATAACAACAATATCCAAATAGAAACATCGATACAATTAGATATTCAAATTCCGCTATAAGTAACAATAAGTCAATTCACAACTAAACTGAACAAAAACTACTTTTGATTATTTACTATTGTATTCAACTTTTTTATGTTACCAATCAACGTCTCATTATAATGGCAGCACGTAACTACGTTTCCATGAACTTTATGGTGTTTGCGCTAAACGCTGTAATTAAAAACAATAAGCAGACAAAGAGAACATAGTATTAAAATTTAGCACGTTGAGACGCAACTCGAGTTGGGTTACGTTTAGTGTTACGGGGGCAGGAGAATGTCAATAATTTACTTAAATATATTTATTACTCTGAGTGAAAATCGAATTCACTACCTTCGCAATTACAGCCGTTTGCCCCACTTAACTACAGTGATCAATTTTTTTTATAATTTTTGATTGTTGATTAATATTTTCCATTATTTTGAATAAGTTTCGCTAAGGCGACATTTAATTATGTTCTATAATTTAGCGAAGCCTCATCAGATGTTATAGATTTAAAATAAAAAAAAATGTAAAATGATCACCACGCCCAATAGCTTTTGTTAAAAAGGCATTTCATTATTTCTCACAGATTAGCTGGACTGATATGACGATGAACTTTTATGACAATGGGAGTGCCATTACTCTCAATAACTTTTAACACTTAGTAATTTCTTAATATAAAAGATAAGTCCTTTCAGCATTTCGGCTACTTCGCTAAAGATCTAACATTTTTCTAGAAAGCATGTTCTAAAAGATATTGAAATAATCAAGGAAATTCAAAATTATAAAATGAGTAAGAATTATCATTTATTTACATTTCTTCGCTGTGTGTCGAGGCAAAGCGCGGCGTTGAGTTCCGCCACTCAACACGCAATGCCTCCAGAAATTGGCAGAAAGTGGGGAACGGAGTGTCTTAACACTAGGTTGTTGATAGGCTAGGGATACAGCGTGAAGCTGAAAAAAAAGAAAAAAAGTTGTCTAATATTTTTATGAATAAAATTTTATTAATGTTTGTTTTGTATTTTTATATGATATCTGCTTAACTCAACAGACTAACAGATAAACAGACGAACGAACCAACAATGAGAACAAAAATCCAAAAATGCTGGAAATGGATTCTGTTAGTTATCCTTTAACATTATGGCCATTTTCTTATGTTTTTAATGTACAGAAATTAATCCTCTACAGTTTTATTATATGTATAGGTCTAAATTTTTGTTATATCTTAATTAAAAACAAAGCGTGAGAGATAGTTTGATGATATTGAATTATTAATACTGTTATTATTATTATTATAGGAAAAGTTTGTTGCATGTTTGTTTGTCACAGATAAGTTCAAAATTTACTAATAAAATGATCCCGCATAGCAGGTTAGGCGAGTGCAGCAACGTTGTATTCAGTTGTACTCCTTTCTTCACTCAATTTCCAAGACATTGCGTGTTGAGTGGTAGAACTCAACACCGCGCTTTGTCTTGTTACCAGATCGAAGATCAAAATGAAAATAATTCATTTTCTCTGGTGGAATTTTAACCCAGCAGCGATGTGTTCAGCAATCGACTGATAAATCGAATACTGAACAGCTGCGCTATATGGGTTTAATATATCTTCTCCATATATAGGAAACTCAATTAAAATAATTTTATATAATAAACAGACAATGCCAACTGAAAAATGATCCCTTGAAATTACAATAATTACTATTACGTGAAGCTACTTTTTCCATGTATAACAAACATTTAAAAATATATATTTATATTGAAAAGTAAACATTCAGCCAGTCAATTGAAACCAGTCGTGGTGCAGGGGCACAAAATATTACTATAAAATCGATTGGTTGTGCGTTAGATCCCCACTCGAAGAAATATTTATTTAAATGTATATTTTCGTTTCTTCGCTTTGGTCTCGAGGCAAAGCATTGAGTTACGCCACTCAACACACAATGCCTCCAGAATTCGGCGGACAGTGGAGAATGGAGTGTCTTAACACAAGGTTTTTCTCTGCCTACCCTGCTATATGCGGGCTACAGCATAAGCTGATAAAAAAAATAAACATTCAGCTAATTCAATATTATTTATCGCACTTTTGTTAAACATTTTTTTAAATGGTATAAAAAATGATATAAAGCAACAACTGGCCTATGATCATATAAAGATTGCTTTAATTTAAAGAAATATTAATTAAAAAAAAATAGTAAGTTTTTTGTGAATGCGCATATACAGATATTCAGATCAAGTAAGATTTTATAAATATAAAACTGAAGCTAGTTGAGTAGTTAGAAGTGTGGTTAATATTTCCGCTCCTGAACATGCAATAGGTTTCAATAATAATCATCAAAATACTAAGTTAATTATCATTATCTTTATATTATAGAAAAAAAGTTGAGTAATAAATAATCAGCTTCACGCTGTATCCCGCACACAGCAGGATAGGCAGAGGGAACCTAGTGTTAAGACACACCGTTCCCCACTGTCTGCCGAATTCTGGAGGCATTGCGTGTTGAGCGGCAGAACTCAACGCCGCGCTTAGCCTCGACACCAGAGCGAAGAAATGGAAATATAAATTTAAGTAAATATTTCATCTCCTCGAGTGAGGATCGAACACACAACCAGTCGATTTTGCAGTCACACCTTGTGCCGCTGCGCCACGACTGGCCTCAAAAGTTGAGTGTAAATGATTTTTATATCATCATCATCAGTTCACTCACAGCTGGACACCCCCCAGTATTTATATATAGCAATATGAAATTAAGAATAATGTGTCGTAATTGCTATAATACAAAAGGTATATTATTGTGATTTAAAAAGTAGTAAGCTTCACTGTTTCCTACTTCACGTCTACTATATATATCGTTATAAATTTTTCAAGTGTATCGTTTCCAGCCACTGCATCTTGGGTTAATTTTATTATTTTATCCGTCTAACTATGAAAGCGGTGCGTGTTGAGCGGCGGAATTCAACGTTGCGTTTGCCCCGTTACCAAAGCGATGAAAAGAAAATATTAAATATTTAATTTCCTTGAGAAGGAATCAAACTCACAACCAATCGCGTTTACTCTTGTGCCCCTGTGCAACGATTGACTTCAATCATTATTTTTTTATATTATTTCTATTAATTATTAACTACTTCACGTTGTACAGTGTCACGTGATGCCCATACAGTTAAGGTGCACTTTCAATTTTCAATATCTATAATTCATAAAGTCACATACATAATATTCATATAAATATATATTTTATAGTACTAGTATGCTAATCGTGTGCTCCCGTGGAGTTGTAGCGCTTTAATTGTTTATAATATGTTATTGTACACTTAATTGTATGTAAATAAAGCTTGTAGTATACCAACAGTTTTGTTTCATTTCGTGTTTTGTATTACCTTCAATACCAAAGCATTTTTATCTTTCAAAAATTTTCCTTTTTAATAATGTTAATTTCTTTTCAGCTTAACGCTGTACCCCGCTAAATGGTAAGATATATATAGGGAACCTATGGAATGTAAAAAATTAAGACACTCCATTCCCCACTGTCTGCTTAATTTTCGAGATGTTGCATGAGTAGAGGATTGTCTTGTTATCAGAGCTAGGAAGTAACTTGATACTAAGTTCCCCTTACCTACCATTCTTTATGTGGAATATGTGCTAAGTAAAAATATTATAATTATTAAAAATAATATTTGAGGTCAGTCGTGGCGCAGCGGCACAAGGTGTGACTGTAAAACCGACTGGTTGTGGGTTCGATCCCCACTCGAGGAGATGAAATATTTACTTAAATGTAAGTATATTCATTTCCATTTCCATTTCTTCGCTCTGGTGTCGAGGTTAAGCGCGGCGTTGAGTTCTGCCACTCAGCACGCAATGCCTCCAGAATTCGGCAGAAAGTGGGGAACGGAGTGTCTTAACACTAGGTTCCCTCTACCTACTCTGCTGTGTGCGGCAGCGTGAAGCTGATAAAAAAATAATATTTAAAAAGATATAAAAAGAATTACTTTGAAAAAATATATGTCTACATAATATACCGTGTAATAAATAAATGAATAATTAATTTGGCCGTTGTTTGTATGATGTGTTTGTATGATGTGTTTGTATGATGTGTTATTTATTACCTTATTATTTTCGATAGAAGAAATAATTCTGTAACAGCTGCGTTCGTTAGTACCTATACTTATTCACATTAAATTATAATATTAAACTGACATTATACGTTACTGTTATTTCTGGCAGAAGTAAAAAATATAAATGTTATTGATTTTATACATTTCCTTTCTATTTCCTACTAATATCAAACATGGTAAAATTTCTGAGGATGTATGTTTGTTCCACTCGCAAAAACGCCTTAACGGATTTAAATCATTTAAATTTATAGTAATACATTTATGTAAAGATTTAGTGTAATTTGGCTATAATATAATAATAAGTTTAATAAAAATTAAAAAAGAAGGTTATATTTCGTAACAGAATCAAACCTGTTACCCACACCCCCCCCCCCCCCCCCCCTATACACAATACAAATTAAATCAAAAATAAAAAAATCTTGTAAGACAATTCAAAAAAGTATAGTTAATTATATACAGTAAATCTTATCACTTGTGGTATTAAAAGTAATTGCTGTAAGCGACACTTATTTAGGCATACCATCTTAATAATTGGGGCGTGGTAACACGTCTTAATGATTTAAGGCGCTTACCAACAAAAAGTATAGGGACCTTAGAGAAAAACTTGAAGTTGAAACATATATGTATATATATATATATATATATATATATATATATATATATATATATATATATATATATATATATATATATATATATATATATATATATATATATATATATATATATATATATATATATATATATATATATATATATATATATATGTATATATATATATATATATATATATATATATATTTACATATATATATATATATATATACACAAAAATCACTGACTGTAGATACCTACATCCCTAGTCGAAGGAATGTTATAAATCATAGGAATGTCGCTAAAATTCTCTAAAACGAGGACAAACTGAAAAACGGAGTGTCCTAACACCAGGACACCTACACTATAAAAAAATGGAAAAAAAACATTGTATCAAGATTAAGTCTGAAGGCGAGTTATCAGATGTAAGTGTTAATATCCTACATATTGGTCATTAATTTTACGAGAAGATAAATGTGAAGACATTTCGCAATGTCAGTTTGGGATTTTAATAATGAAAGAGCAGTTTTAACGTGTACCTATAGAATATATTTTCGTCATATATACATATGTTATACTATTATTGCTTTTCCTTCGACTTTGCAGTTAAATGAGTATAACCAACTATGAGGTGGTTTCAGAGTCTGCTGGTATAGTGGGTTAAATTAAAACTCTTAATATAATGTAATATAGCTAGCTCTCTCCTCTCTCTCTCGCTCTTTCCGGATAAATGGACTTTAATATAAATATTTTTTTTAATTTACACTTTTACATACTATCTGAGATTACGGCGTGGAAACAAACAAATTCTTCAGCTTCATAATATTAGTATTGATATATTTATAGTATCTAATAATACTAAGTTTATAACCTTCTAGTCAAATATGTTAATAGTTTCTTTTGTTGTAATTTTTAGTTATATAGTTAGATTAGAATTTTTACAGTGTATTATTACTTAGACATATTTAATATTGAAAATTATTTAATTTTACAATATTTCTAAAATTAAGTACAATCGATGAAAGGATCAAGGTCTTTAAAAAAATCTCCCATCTACCTTAAAATAAAAAAAAATCCAAATAAAAACTAACTAAATTATGACAAAGTATCTGCTATTAATAATATCGAAGGCATAGCTTCAATAATAACACACTTCGATATGTAAATCATTTTTAACTGCATTTTCACATCACTTTAGCTACTGTGCCTTGTTCGAAATTTGTGCAATGTCAATTTTAATTCTCATTTTTCAGACGAAAATAATCTTTCTTACTGTCATAATAAGGTATATAATTGTGTACAGTATGTGCAATATTAAAAATCCCGTATACGCGGTAGCGCTGTTAAAAACAGAGTTTATATTATAAGAATATAATTAGTGGGCGGAGTGGAATCCAATAGTAGCTGGGCAGCTCCTGACTACGGTCACCATATTGCCTTTCAATTTATTTAATCTAGTAAACTTATATTTTAAAAAACTCTTCCACGCTTTTTTCCGCACGTAGCAGAGAAGGCAGAAGGAACCTAGTGTTAAGACATTACGTTCCGCATTTTCCACCGAATTCTGGAGGCATTGTTTGTTGAGTAGCAGAACTCAACGTCGCGCTCTGCTTCGACACCAGAACGATATTCCTATTTCTTATGTTACTTTGCCTTATTTAGGTTTTTTGCGCCTTTACTTATCATTAACTGATATTTTTAGTGATTCACTAAAAAAAATTACTTTACTTATTAGCTAATATTATATAAGCTAATATTGTAATTTTATATTAAAAAATTAAGAGATAAAAAATATTTTTTATAACTAATTACGTGAACTATCATGGGGCATCGTGGTGTGGGGCTACCAACCTAGAACCAACCGTTTACCGTTAGAAACAGATGAACAAACACAATAGTTGCGAATTCGATTCTCATTCGAGAAAAATATTATATATAAATGGATTTTTTTTAACGTATATTTAAACATATTTCATTTAATAAACAGTCACCCTAGCCTCGGCTCGCGGCTGCGACGTCGAAATAAATTCACTTTCGATCTCAGCCGGAGCCGAATTAAAATCATTATCTTATTGTTATTAGTTCTAGGGATTGCAACTTGTAGCTCAGTAATGGCGGTTGGCTCACCGTCTTCTGAATGCCAGACATCGTCGTGTAAGTTTAATAAAGCAATACATACCTACGTTACAATTTATATTACATTCAATTAGTTAATTTGTAGAATTGAAGCATTGATCTTTTTAGTATCGTATAACTACAGTGATATAACTCTTAAAAAGCTATTTAGTTTTAATATTTATAAATATTTACCAATGTTTTGGATGCACTGAGCTTAATAACCGGATTTAGTGACGTAACGGCTGTGGGTTCTATTCCTACTTAGGGAAATTGACCAGTGCAGCGTTGAGTTCTGTCGCTCAACGAGCTGAGTCACGAGAAAAGATAAAACTTGGGAAACGGAGTGTTTGAAGGCTTGATACTTTCTGTAATTTTTGCGGGATTTTGCGCAAAATGACAATCAAATTTACTTCTGCTCTAATCTGTTTTATCAGAGTGGAGACATTAAAAGTAAATTTAATATATTATATTTTTTTTTCGGGTGGCGATTAAACTCAGTCACGATGCACTATCAATATAAAGCAGTGGAGAACGAAATAAGGAGAGTTTAAAACGATGGGCAGAGAGTGGCCGGTATAATACTCATAAATTGCCGCCACCTGTCATGATTTATGCATATTAACTGCCCCCGCCTACGCTCCAATTTTACCTCTACCTACAACATGGTCACCGCTTAAAGTTAGTATACAATTTTAGATAATTTTAATCTTGTTACATTGTAAAAATTTAAGTTATTAAATTATTACTTTTTTATTCTAATAAATAAATCTTTTTCTTTACGAAATCTTTTTAACCTGAAGAATATTCTATTTTAAGTTATATTAAGATGGAAATTAAAAGGGAAAGTATTCTAAAATTTCTCTTTTAATTCGAGCAAAAATCACGATATATGCCAAGTGGAGAGAGGATTCACATGTATTAATTAATTTTATAAAAAAACATCAATTGATTTACGACGGCCTCAAAATTGATAATAGTTATATTAATATTATTAAACTCATCATTGTGTTAAATAATTCATATTCAAAATGTTGGTTGACAAGAGGAAAAATAACAGTATTGTATACCTAAATTACACTCAAAAACGTTTATAGGTACTACACCTAATCTGGCGAAACGAAATACTTGTCTCATGCATGTAAAAATGTAATCTTTAATTTTCGGCCGAATGTAATCTTTAATTTTAATTTGAGGCGGTCGTGGCGCAGCGGCACGAGGTCTGACAAAACCGAGTGGTTGTGGGTTCGATCCCCACTCGAGGATATGAAATATTTACTTAAATTTATATTTTCATTTCTTCAATATATCATTTGATGTTAAAATATCTAATAAATCTAATATGACCAAGTCCAATTACAAAACAAACGTTTATATCGCAGATGAAAACTCCTATAAACTAAGGTGCAAACTGTCGGGATTGAGGGCGCGAGTTCTAATACTAACAATTTTTTATATATTTTCAATAGGCATACTGAGAGAACCTAGTGCTAAAACATTGTATGTGTGTCTAGTGATAAAACCGAACGCCCTCCCTATATCTATATATGGGTGTATATATATATATATACACGTATGTGTGTGTGTGTGTGTATTTGCATTGTTATAACGTTGTGTATTTTTAATAATAAAATTCCAAGCATTGCAATTTAATTGTGTTCATAACATATTTCATTATAAAGGAATTCATTTAGTTTCAACGTTTTTTAAAGCATTTTTTTTTATTTTAATTTTTGCTACACAGTTGTGTAAACTGCATTCTGCCTTGTGTTACCTTGAGTTGAAATAAGGCTCAATTCCCAATATCAAAAATGCATAATTATACATTTTTTTCATTCAATTTTCTACCATCTGCCTAATAAATACCTTCTATAATTAATAAAGAATACTTTGTTTAGTTATACTTTTCTTAAATAAAACTTGTCTTTCCATACTACTATAAAATTTGTTTTTCTTTTATTACAAAGTAGTTTATGTAAACTCCGTACCAATTGTGATAGGAATTATAAAAATGGCGGGCTGGAATGTCGTCCTGAACCGCGTCGGTTCTAACGAAATATCTTCGCGAATTACTGTCATACTACTGTCGCCACACCGGACACATTCTTATAACAAAGTTCGAATAAATATCTATATATATAAAAGGACATGTACCTGACTGACTGAGGTAAAATGCACGCACAGCTGTAACCGCTGATGGTGGAAACGTGAAAAATTTTAATTCAAACTTTTAAAAATATTTTATTGAACACGTGTTTCGTGTTTTTTTTAGAATTCACCGCTAAAGGTGCAAATAAGCGGGCGAAGCTGCGCGCGCCCACTTGTATTCTATATTTAACTATATTGATATAATGTAAACGTTTACTCAGGAAGCTAATGATACATTAATTGTAAACTAGCGGTACCCGCGCTGCTACGCCCGCTTGAAATATACAAATGTTTTTTTAAATGTATTTAAGAAAATACCGGCCAAGCGAGAGTAGGACCCTCCCACTTCCGAGGCTCACCGAGGCTTCTGTATGAATTTCAAGATTGTGATTGGGAAATACCTTATAAGTTTTTATAATGCCGCGAATATAGTTAACAAACTTAAGATTGATATGTTATATATCTTATATTGTATGAAATTAACTACAAATAAATTTTATTACTGATTTTTTCTAAGATTTTTTTATATTTTTTTACTTTTGGAATATTTTCCTTTATTCGGTTTTTTTACTATATTGTAAGATCTTACTTCGTCCTAAATTTCACAATTGTAAGTCTACGTCACGTTTCATACAAAATGCTCATATCTTTTGACTGCGTTGTGTTAGCAGCTTAATTTCTTTGTTCCAAGGAACTGTAAACCTGAATATTTGATATTAATTTAAAATTGATACCTCAACGCAAATTCAGGTTAAACGATCTTGACAGACGGCCAGACGGACAACAAACTGATCCTATAAGGGTTCCGTATTTTTCCATTTGAGGTATAGGACCCTAAAAATGAATTAATTATTTTAATTTGGTTATGCTATAAATAAATTGTAATTTAAGTGTTTTGGGAATTACTTTGACTATCGTAGTTTTATTTCACAACAGTAACTGTGAGCAAACTTTAAGTGTAGTTTTTTCTACATAAATAAAGTAACTACTTGAGAGAGAGTGTCAATTAACATTGGAGAATCCTAGATCTCTATCTATTTTATAATCATACAATCACAAGTTCTTTTTATCATTATACAAATAATAATTTACAAACAATAAAACATTGAAAAATAAAGATTTAGCCAATTCAATAAAACAGTTGTAAAATATAACTGTTTTAGGAAGTAACTATTTTGGCACACAATATATTTTAAATTGATATAACTTTTTTATTGTATAGAAATGATATTTATGTTGCTCCACAATCCCCCTATCTTTCAGTGCTAGCCCCATAATAATCGCTTCAGCTAGTCCGGAGGTTCGCCCGGATAAACGGAAAGACAGACAGATAAAATTGTTATAATTATTTAATTGTGTTTTTAATCGTATAAATAGCTATATGCACTTGAAAAAACACAGTTATATTGAAGTCAAAGACTCTTTAATTTTATTTTTATATATAGAAGTATAGACATAAGTAAACAGTAATTTAAGTTTTTTTTTTCAGCTTTACGCTATCCCTAATATCACACTCATAGCAGAGGATGCATAAGAAATCTGGTGTTAAGACACTGTTTTCCCCACTTTCCGCGCGATTTTCAAGGTATTATTTATTGAGTGGCGGAACTAAACTCCACGTTTTGCCTCGTTACCAAAAGGAAGAAATGAATATATTAAATCAAATCAAATCAGCTTCACGTTGTATCCCGCACACAGCAGGGTAGGCAGAGGAAACCTAGTGTTAATACACTCCGTTCGCCAGTTTCCGACAAATTCTGGAGACATTGCGTGTGGAGTGTCGGAACTTAACGCCGCGCTTTGCCGCGACTAGAGCCAGAGAAGAAATGAAAATATAAATTTAAATAAATTTATTTCATTATCTCATTATCATTTAATTTGCTCGAGTGGGGATCGAACCCACAACTAGTCGCGTTTATAGTCACACATTGCGCCCCTACGCCACGATTGGCCTCTATTGCTTTTTTATTAAATGTTATTTAAGTGTACTCAGGAAAACATGATTATTTTAGTATGGTTATCTAAACTGTTGTTATATCGTAATTTCTAATCTTTTGAGATATTATTTAAAAACAACTAAATAAATTTAAACAAAAGTAGGTACTCTACGTTAATAAAGTACGTAATCAGTTTAAATGGACTCTTACCCTATTTTTAAACATAATTTATTTCTACACCACCTACGTATTACTGTGTGTAAAGTTGTTATTATCTTTAATTAGTTTTATCACTAGTTGTCGATCATATCCCTCTGCTCTTTGGGAGTATACATTTATAAATATTGATGGCGGTATTTAGAAGCAAATTGCAATAGAAATTAATAGAAAAAAATGGTGCAGCAGTAAAATGGTAAATAATAAGTAAGAGTTTCTATTATTTAGCGCACTAAAACATTTTATAGGAACTTCTATAAGAGACTCTCTCAGTCAACTTGTGTGTGTAGACGAGTTATCAACAGCGGGCAATATCACGGTATAATCAAAAAAAATTATTTAAAAATTAAATTAGCTTCACGCTGTATCCCGCACACAGCAGGGTAGGCAGGGGGAACCTAGTGTTAAGACACTCCGTTCCCCACTTTCTGCCGAATTCTGGACGCATTGCATGTTGAGTGGCAGAACTCAACGCCGCTAAAAATGATAATTAAATATTTATCCTCCGGTTGATCAGCGTGATGCAGATTAAAAAAACAACGGGCGAAGCCGCGTAGTGGCCACTAGTTCTAAAATAAATAATTTCGCGGTGTACAAAGAGACACGTGGTCTGTCAAAATCATTTGCATGAGTGCGCACTCCGGCGCCAGAGCGATAGCGACGTGACCGCTGACGAGCGGCGGCGGCGAGATAAACTAAACTACTCAACTTCTACAGCAACTATAACTATAATAACATAGTATTAATGTAAATATTTAGTTACTTGTTTTGTTTGAAGTTGTTTATGTTTTGAACAAGATTATTAAGTGGCGTCATCGAGTTCAAGTTGGCTTTTGTGAGCTAAAATTGTAATGAAAAATATTCTTACAACGCGGTGTTGAGTGCCGCCACTCAACAAGCAATGTCTCCAGAATTCGGTGGTGAGTGGAAAACGGAAGTGTTTTAATGGGAACGGAGTGTCTTAACAATAGATTCCCAGGTTCCCTTTGCCTTCTGGTTAAAATAAAAGTTTTCGACTAGTTAAAAAAATCGTTAATATTTTGTATATAACAATTTTTTACCGAAAATAATAGTATTAACGCTACACGGGAATTTTTTGTACATTTCTGAATATCATAAAAGTATCATATTGATAATAAGAGGGAGAGGTCTTTTGCTAAAAAATAATTAATGTCATACCGTGAAAACCTATACGTACATAGGTATTGGGTACGGACATATTTGTTTGTTTTAAAATCAGCTTCACGCTGTATCCCGCACACAGCAGGGTAGGCAGAGGGAACCGTGTGCTAAAACACTCCGTTCCCCACTTTCTGCCGAATTCTAGAGGCATTGCGTGTTGAGCGGCAGAACTCAACGCCGCGCTTAACCTCGACACCAGAGCGAAGAAATGGAAATATAAATTGTTTGTTTTAATTGTTTAATAACTGTTATGTTGACCTTATATTTTTTTACACGCGTTTGCACACTTCTCATTAAACGACTTAAAAGGAGGAGGTTTTCACTTCGGTTAGTATAATTTTTGGAGAATATATTTATGAGGCGAATATTTAAAAGATTATATTGAAAATATAGACGCAAAGGTTACTTTAAAGATAGTATTGAAATTGAACGAATAGTGATCTCGGAATATTGAACTATCCTCTTGAATAGACAGTAGTAGGTATAGATACAAATTCTATTGAAAATACGAGCATATTTATCCATTTCTCCACGTAATATATATTCCTGCTAAAATAAAAGGAAATAACAGTGACCGTCGAGATGCGACGTGATGGACATGCGCGATGCGCAGTGACAGCCAGTAACCTCGGCCGCAGCGACCACCTCCTGTACTACTATGTACATACAGAATTTGAAATATTAAATTAATATTGAATATTTTTAAGTAGATAAATTTAAATAAGATTTGAGCTTCACGCTGTATCCCGCATGGCAGGCAGAGGGGACTCAGTGTTTACACTATCATTCCTTTTTACAAGTACCGCCCGATCACAAGAAATTCAATTGCATTGGTTCGAGACGGATTCAACTATTTATTACCTATGTTTAGGTAAATTGTTTTATAAACGTAATTTAAGTACCTAAAGTAAGAATATTTAAACGCATTTTTTGTCTATTGTGAACACGACACAAAAACTCTTTTTTCTGATTTAGTTCTTTTGACGTTTTAGTATATTTATGACTTGTGGTTTCGACTAAAAGTTGTGTTTATTCTAATGCACGACATGATATTATGACATGACATGACAGAACGGTGTCATTAAACGACTAATATCATTAGTATGATTCACATATAGTAAAAACGTTTATTTATACATATACCTATACATAATGCAATAGCCTTCACCAAGCTTTACCTAAACTCGACAAGTTTACATTTTAAATGCAAGACATTTCGTTTTGCTACTGTTTCAAAAATGAAAGAAAGAATCGCAAATATCAATCACAATAATCAGAAGCATATCGCGACTTCTTTACGAGAATGGCGTCGTCTTTACGGCGTCGCTGATACGGCTGGCAAGTAAACAGTTAAGACCTCATTTGGGTACTCAGATTGTATCTTATTTTATCAGTTCGTTGCCGAGTGGCCGTGCTGTTGCCGCGGCGTTGCCAGGCGGTGTCCACGGCGCACGTATCTCCGGGCACGTATAGTTTTCTAACGTAGGCTGTCTGCTTGCGTATGCGCAGCGGTCGCGTCGCCCGCGGAATCACAATCGACACTCTCGGTAATAACTCGTCGAACACTGCGACACGGAATCCAAAGTAGCTGCCGCCCGAGCAGAGCCCGGCGTCAGGCGAGAGAACGGCATGCGGCAGTACGCACTCTTTGTCAGGAAACCTTGAACACCAAGGTCAGATCTGACTAGATAGTGTATTGACCATATTAAACCAACTATAAACGATATTATTCTCGATTAATTTCTCAGATAAACTGCCGAAGTAGACTCGGCTCTCGGCTCGGCGTTAGGTATTCATGGTATTCATGAAAACAGTTCGCCCGCGCCGCATTATTCAGATGCGATCGACGCGTCAATCACTGCTCACCTCCGAGCAAGTATTCGTCACCTTGGAGTCGCGGGCGCTCGAATGTCGACTCTATCTCTGAAAAACAAACACAACAGTCAGAAAGCACTCGACCGACTATTTGGGTGTTTATAGATCCATAGTAATGAGGGCGACTGTCAGAGGAGACATCACCATGTATTTATTTAAATTTATTACAATTGTTTACAGATAAGCTGCTGTTCACACTTCATAATGTCCACTTTCAATAAATTTAGATTTAAACGCGCATACGACGATGGCTTTGTTGTTGTATCGAATTGTTATCAATACTACAGTAAAGATATTTATATCATTGGATCACAACTCTGCAAACGGTCACGTTTGTAACGACTATGTGGAATTAAGGCGTGCACTTGCGCCTACGCTAAATAATTCATTAATTTGCCTTCTTTAACAATCTTTTATGTTTTTCCAGGCCCTATGGCGACGAGCCATAGCCGTCGCTGGACGCCTCACATTACAATACAATGCTAACGCCGCTCTCGCCCAGGTGGCCAGCAAATACCTCCTCTCTATCCCAGCCTATTTTTTACAACACTTCTCGATGCTATAAATTATGTATTAGCAGATACCCTAATACCACTTTTTATATTTTACTGTACAAGTCTTATGTAAACATATGTCAATACTATAAAAAATATCGATTGTTATTCGATAAATATGTAGTTAAATAATCTTATAATGGCAAAATTTCACATTTACAGTTAACATTAAAGTTTTCATTAAATTGTTGAAAACTATGAAGTTACCAACGAATGTGACATATTAAATCATGAGTTTTATTTAACTTATTTTAATAATTCTGAGAAAGTGCAAGCACTACGTGGCTACTTGAGAGGATGTCGTCGGCGGCAAGGGCCCCCCTGCGCGAGTCGAACCTAGATAGCCTGCGGCAGTAAAAAAAACGTTGAATTATTTTAATTTAATCTTCATCAAATGTTGCTTGATGATGAAATATCTTTCGGTCGTAAGCTTGAATATTCATGTCAAATATAAATCGGTAAAATATTCCCTAGCATTTTTTTATTATTTTTCGTCATAAAAACCCTTATTGTAATTTATTTATAAAAGATAGATATATGGTGGCGCAGACTTTTTTTGTACAACTAATAAAGTAAAATATTTTTGTTATACATATTGCATATATTGCATATATACATATAATTAACTATTTGTGCAACGCACTCGGTTGAAGCAATTCGAGGGCGTTCAATATTATTGTTATTTCAATATTTAAGGCTAACTAAAATTTATAATTATAATTATAATTTATAAATAATAATTATAATTTAGTTTTTATACAAAAAAAACGTTATAGCGTTTAAACAAACAAGCAAGCAAATTCTTCGCTTTTTTATATTAGCATCGATAACAGATGGCAATTCTCAGCTGTTTATAAATAGCTTGGTCTATATACAGCTCCTCTCTTATGTATACTAATATAATAAAATGGAAAAGTTTGTTTGTTTTTTGTTTATTTGCTTAAACGCTAAGATATCTGGACTACTACTGGACGAATTTTCTTTTTGTTTGTTTTGTATGTAAGCTACATTTTTCAGGAGTGCTATAGGTTATATAACTAAATTTAAAAAAAACTAAACTAGCTTCACGCTTTTTATCCCTAGCGGGGTAAACAGAGAGAATGGAGCGCCAATCGCTACGGTCTCTACATACCTCTTTTGCCTCGTCTACTGTCATCTACCTCTTTATACATGCCCTCCGGGGAGTCCTCATGCTTTTTACGTGACAGTATCTTTGATACTGTGTTTTCGAAGGTCCGACCTATCTTACCGCTCACTTTTCCATCATAAATCTTTTTTGCCATTCTTTTATCACTCATTCGTTCGACGTACCTAAATCAGCTGAGCACGTTCTTCTTCACTCCCACCGTGACATCCTCGCTAGTACCTGCTATTCTGTGTACCTCTTCATTGCGGATTCGATTAGCTAAGCTGACTCCGCATGTCCTACGAAGAGATCACATCTCCACAGCATTCACCTTTCTTTCATTCTTCTTCTGTAATATCCACGTTTCGCTGCTATAAGGTTATATAACATGGTTTAATTATTAGTTAGCCTTAAATAACAATAATAAGGAACGCCATCGTATTAGTTTTACCGCATGCGCTGTAGTAATTATGAAATATATGTTAGTACATTTTACTACAAAACATTAAATTTTATTAGTCTTATAATAGAGTCCGCGACACCACATATTTAATTTTTATATATAAATCGCAATAAGGCATTTAAGGCAAGTGAAAAAAAATGAAAATTGCAGGGTGATATTTCCCCATTCTTTATTTGACTAAGAAACTGAAACTTGCGAGCAAAAATTATTTCATCATCAAGGAAATTTTATGAAAATAAGCTTTGGCTTTTACAGCATATTATTTGGATGTATACTTTTGGAGAAAATTTGAAATTAAAATAATTCAACGCTCTGTTTACACCCGCAAGGGTAGGCTCGAGTACCGCAGTCCTTGCCGCCGATAACATGAAGCAGCCATGTTGTGCACTGCTTGCACTTTCTGACAATAATGCAAATAAGTTGCTCATGATTCAATTTATAAATTATATACTACTAAACAAATTATTATTATATACACTACCTGTGTGCGGGCGAAGCCGCGAGTGGGCCTCTAGTGTTATCTAATCTATGCGAACCAGCAACCCTGGAGCAAAATTGGTGATCCCGATTGTACTCTTAGGACCTATATATATATATATATATATATATATATATATATATATATATATATATATATATATATATATATATATATATATATATATACTCATATAGGACTATAGATACTTTGAATGAAACATAAAAATATAATTATTATATTTACTTATCGGTTGAATGTTGAAAAAGCATTATAAATTAAGGCTATCATATCAATTTTACTTATACTTAATCGTGATTTCTAATTACAATTAATTATCTATTAGGAGGAGGCTGTCGTACCGCTATTGAAATATTTAATATATAAGTACATTTCTTCGCTCTTGTTACGAGGCAAAGCGCAACGTTAAATTTCGCCACTCAAGACTTAGTGCCTCGAGGATACGGCGGAAAGTGCGGAACGGAAGTGTCTTTATAGAAACAGAGTGTCTTCCTTTCCTCCTAGGTGCTTCTTCTACGATAAAAATAATAAGAAAACATATACACAAAACGTTTATCTGAGCTAAAATTAAACTTATTTATAGCACCCGCGGGTATTTATATATAATTTTATAGTTTTTGCAATTCCCGCTACGAGTAGGGGTAATTAAGGCAACTTGAATTTTTGATGGGCCCCAGTCTGAATATGGTATTGATACTAAACCACTTTTTAAGCAGAAATATATGCAATAATAAATTTTGTTACCAATTTTGTTTCAGACGAGTCATATTTCTATAGTTATGGTCGGATTCATCTAACAACATTTTTTTATATGATTTTTTTAGCTTTATACTTTATCATATACACATATATATTTATCATTACACATATAGCAGGGTAGGCAGAAGAAACCTAGTGCTAAGACACTCTGTTTCTTACTTCATCGTTTTGTTACATTAAAGTCATTCGTTAGAAGCTACTACTTCCTCATCATGATTATGTTACGGCTAACGATTGATATATATATATATATATATACCTTATAGGTACGTACCTTTGATATTAGAATTTTTTATAGGACTAGCGCACCACTCGCGGCTTCGCCCGCATACCACCTATAATTATTTTATTATACCAACTGCATTTGTCACCAGATTGATTTTATAATTTATACATTCAATAAATTTTCATAATTTTGAGAAAGTGCAAGACTGCTCTGAAAGTGCATCTGCTTGAGAGGATATCACAAGCGGCAAGAGCGCCCCCGCAGGTGGCGAGCCTAGGCTTCCTGTAGACAGAGCGTTGAAGTATTTTTATTTTATTTTTTTTTCGAAAAGTGTATGTCTAAATTACATGCTATAAAAGACAAAGCTTATCTTCATTAAATTTACTTGATGGTGAACTTTCGCTCGTAAGTTTCAATATCTCTGTCAAATAAAAAACGGTTAAATATCCTTATCCTATACCTTAATTTTTTTCTCACAGAATGCCTTATTGTGATTTATTTATAAAAGATATACGGTGTCGTGAATTTTATTTTAGGACTATTGAAATTGAATGTTTTTGTAATGGTTAAAGTAATACGATGGATTATTATTGTTATTTCATTATTTAAGGCTAATTAAGAATTAAGACATAATGCTATATAGCATATAGCAGGCCTGATAAATGTAATTTTCATACTTATAGGTCACGACTGTAAATCCTAATAAGTGTTTTATGCAGTCGGGGTTTTTGTTTTTACAATTTTTTTTTTTATTTTTTACTTTTTTGTTGGAATTCATTATGGTAATTATAATTATGACATACCTTTTTGAAATTCTTGTAGTAAGCTCTTGAATTTGAGACCCATATTGTGGTATTCGAAACGATTTTTTTTTCACTAAGTCCAATGGGATCCCACAGCTGCCATGATTGGTTTTTTTTTAACGTCACCTATCTAAGAACACTTGGGCTGCTAATACAAATCTAACGATACCTCAATTGTGTAAATCCGTTCAGAGGTTGTGGAGATATGAGGTAATAAAGAATATTACATACATACAAGATACGCGCGAAAAATATAACCCTTCCTTAACAGTCGGTAATAATTCCCAAATATACAACAAAAGATTGATAAGCACTATCACTGTTTGATACTATTATGAGGTAACAGGCAGCGTGTGAAGGTCTAGAGGAAGCTACAAAAAACACGCAGTCACGATGTACCGCAGCAGTCGGCGCACGTCCCGTGGACATGTCCCGGTCGGGGTAAAATTACATTTCCGGTGTAGTATACGTGCTGGACGTGTGCAGCTCAACTATGAGATTTGCGGGGGTACAAGGGGAACGGGCACGGGGGGCCCGGGGGCAAGGAGGAGGGTACGTGATAGATAAGGGCTGTCGTCGCCTAGACCGTGCGCCTGCGACTAGTAGTAGTATCTTCCCTGGTTCACACGACGGCTATCAAGGATCATTCATGTTTGGTCCTTACCGTTTTCTGACGTTTATCTTTATGATCGGACGTTACTTCCTCTTTACACGAGAGTATAATAATTATTTTTCTTATAATTTTGTTTTGGAGGCCAGTCGTGGCACAGGGGCACAAGCATTTAATATTTTCATTTTCCTTGCTCCAGTAAAGAGACAAAGCGCGGCGTTGAGCTCTACCACTCAACACATGGTGCATGCAGAATTCGGTCGAATGAAATATTTAATATCTTCATTTCCTTGATCGCATCCATCCCATCGTAACTAGGCAAAGCGCTTTGTTCGGTCCCGCTACCTAACACCCAATGCTTCGAAAATTCTCTTTCTTATTTATTTATTTTTTAATTATTTTGATATAACAGAACTGATAGGTATATTTTTTTTTAACAATTTTTTTATTTCGCATCTTGATACGATAAATAAAATAGAAAAGTTTTATTTTACACAAACAGAGTTCGAATAAATGGCCGTCAGCACGTCATCAACACTAGTTCTGCTTGAATGTAAATAGTCAAATTAGAATAGTAGCGAATAAAGCTACAATTCGGTAACTTCATGTATGGAATGTGGCATCAGTGTCGCAGGATACATTTTCTAATAATAACAAATCCTCAGAAAAGCATTTCACGTCATTATGCTTAGTAATGTTTGCCAGGAATTAGTATTTGCATATAATTCTTATTGAAACATGCGGCCTCTTGACCATCACACTAATTAGACAATTTGAATATTCACATGCAACCACTGTAGGCGAAGGGTTCATATTAGACAAGAGCATTTGTACCGGAAACTACTGACAGGGCAAAACATACCGAACAGGTAAAGCAGAACGCCGATAATCGTTCGCGTTGGGTAAAGTCTTAACAGTGCAAAGTAAGA
The DNA here is from genome assembly GCA_013421005.1 of Heliconius erato x Heliconius himera. Lineage (NCBI taxonomy): Eukaryota > Metazoa > Arthropoda > Insecta > Lepidoptera > Nymphalidae > Heliconius > Heliconius erato x Heliconius himera. The sequence goes on along the minus strand of JAATLQ010015934.1, from coordinate 65,674 downwards.
CGTCGGTGGCGAGGCTGATTTACATTGTAATGTATGCTAAACGGCAGCAGCCGCGAGAATTAGGCTAGCGAGTGCGGGAGCGACGTGTCGGTGTATCGGTGTGTGGGGCGCCTCCGCATCACGCCCGCGCCGCTACAGCGCATATACTTGATGTCGGTAACAAATTAGCGACCATCGAGCTGACGAACAGTTTATGTGATCACGACTATCATCTATTATGCTCGAGATACGATTGGGACCACCGATGAATATTAAGGGGGATATAGCCTTACCAGTCATTTTTTTATTGCAGCCCTGTGGGTGTAAATACGAGAAAACAGCTTAGAGATGACAAGGGAGCTTCACGTCGACGGGATATACGATTCAAGCCACGTTATTAATAAGCTGAGGTCAGCGCGGCTCGTGATCGGCTTCCTCTCCTACGCCGCGCCACGAACAAAATAGTCGAAAAAGGAAAGCGCGGTCGTGACGGGAATGTCGCCGTTATGTATTTCAGGTCGCACTCATTGTATTTTAAACCGCCATTGTTTCGTATTTCGCGCCTGCGCACAATGTGCACGGGGGATATCTATCAAAAGGTGCGTATCCAACGCAATATGCAATAAGGAGTTTATCGTCCGAGTATGTGTCCATTTGTCTCTTCTGTTTGTGTCTTTTGCACGTTTTTAGGAGAGGCTGATTAGCATGTAAGCTGCAAATGACATACGTGCTGGAGTGGCGGGAGGAATGCGCGGGCGCAAGTGGTCTCACGGTCGTCGATTGATTAACGGTGCGTTTCGCGCTAACCTGGCGCTGACGTGAGAATGGCTGCCGAGGACGAGCTAATATGCGCGCAACATTCGGCTCATACAGCACACAGTGTCACGAGGACGCGTGACAGAATTGCAACAGCTAATGCTTACGAGAGAACTGGAATGTTTCACACGTTATACTTGATATCACTGCCATAAAATCATTTGGGAAACATATGATAAATCAATTATACGAGTATATCTACATATAACCTTAAGAAATCAGTAAGTACTGTTAACTATATCTGTATATATACATACACATATATATTAACGCAAAAAACGTGTTAACTAATTCAATTGTACCAGATAATTAATTATAAGTAATGTTACAGTACAATCTAGTTCTTCTATTGTAAGCATATCTGTGATATGCCAGAAAATGTCTTTTCTCTCGAAGCTCAGTATATTAGATACCGCCATTGATAGAAACGACTAATGTCCAGACTACGTTGACCTAGCGGTCAGTAAAATAATAGAAAAAACGGTGTTCCTCTCTGTACTTGTTAAGTGTTAAGTTAATATGAGATAATCTGATGAATGGCGCTGTTTACCGCGAGGTAGACCACGGTAGAAGCGGCCGAACGAGTCGGTTCCTGAATTACAATCGGCAGTATATATGCATAATGACTTAAAAGGTTTAGATTATCTAGAATTGTATTATTTTTGTAGGTTTTAGATACAGTATAATAGCTACAACATTTATTTTCTCATCAAATATTGTTTGTCTTTTTTTTTCATGAAATTAGCACAACAAAGAGCCTTTTTGCTGTCCTTTTTATTATTTTTACAGTTACATTAATTGGAAATATTTTTACTATAATTGTTAAAATTGCTCTCATTTGACATTGACACAATAATAATGATTATTTGAAACGTGATGCTAAGCAAAAAAGCCAATTGCTAGTTCATTATGTTTTTATACCAATCTGTATTTAGTTTCTTAGTAGTATTTACCTGCGGCTTTACTCCCGAAGACAATGTCAAAATTACTAAGTGTCGGGTATGTGATGCCTCTAATATTGTAACCTCAGGCATTGTTACAGGGATGTGTTACATTCTAAATGCCTAAAGTATTATGGATATTACCTTAGGCATTAAGAATGAATGGCCAATTTAACACCAAAATATTTTTTCAATTAAAACCTAGTTCTTGATATTATTGCTGTTAACCAAACGAATTCTTCAGCTTTATATTAGCCTAGATAGAGATATAATAAAAAGCTACAAAATAAATCATAAAGCCCAATAATAATACGAAGGCAAAACCAAATCATAGTCCCTAAGAGCGAGGTTAGAGGCGCCGCGCCGGTAGAGTTCGTTTCCCAGGCGTGTTATCGCGGCGGCATCGCGCCCGTACTCAGCGACTGCGGCGTATGTACCTAATATTATATTATGAGGAAAGGATATTTTTTTTATATATGCAATCCTTGGTTAGTAATGAACTTATGTTTTGAACTTTTTAATATTTAATTAGAAATCATGAATATTTTCTCAAATTGTAAAACGAAAAAGGTTTTATTTTGCAGCCTTAAACTTTTTACCGCAAACAGTCACTTTACCACTCTCCGCCAAGTTTTCGAGACATTGCGAGTTGAGCGATGGTGGAACTGAACGCCGCCTTTTGTCTAGCAGAGCGGGATAAAAAAATATACTTAAACACATATATTAAATAAAAAATTAAATAAAAAAAAATCAAAACAATCCAAGCAATTGCATTTGCAGTCATACAATCGAATAATTAACAAGCTGCAGCTAAGTTTATCAGTTATATAAATAGTTGTAAAGAAAAAATAGTAGAGACAAATGAAAAAATTATAGATGGATAATTCTATATTATTATTTTATATTTCATCAAAACATAAATATGAGAGCTATGAGAGGTTAAATGTTAAATTCGCCGAAAACAAAAAAATTGAAGGTCTTTATGGGTGACGACTTTGCCGAATCCGAATTTTAGGATAAAAAGCGATAGGAATAGAGTTATATACAATTTAATTTGCTACAAATAATGACAAAAAATGTTCTATAGGGTAGCGAGTTTACTCTCTCTTTGCACCACTTTTCCCAAGATGGCGACCAAGGGACGAGGGTGGCGACCTCAAAAACTTAGGTGAGCTTCTACTGATCCCCCTACAAGTTTGAAAAAACGGAACCATGAATGTTACTTTTTAATAGATTAAAAATAAATTAAAAAGAAGTCTGTTTTACAGGTAGGCAGAGGGAACCTAATGTTAAGACACTCCCGTCCCCAACCTTCCGCCGAAGTCTGGAGGCATTGCGTGTTGATTGGCAGAACTCAACGCCGCGCTTAACCTCGACACCAGAGCGAAGAAATGGAAATATAAATTTAAGTAAATATTTCATCTTTTAAACATTTTTTTAAAGTGTTATTCCACACTTAGGAAAGAAAAATACTTATTTAGAAAACGTATAAAAAAAAAGAACTCATGGCTTAGTGGTCAGAGCGCCTGGTCGGTTTCCAGGAGGCGCGGGTTCGAGTCCCACTGCGTTCAAATTTTTATACGTTTTCTAAATAAATAAATATTTCATCTCCTCGAGTGGGGATCGAACCCACAACCTGCCTCATTCCTATTTCTTTAATAGACTAGTGTGCGAATAATAACTTATTTAAATAGTTTTTGTCTCATAAATATTTTTTGTCTTATGATAAAGTCATTTGAAATAATTTAACCTTTCAAAATTTTTCTTATAAAGTTAATAACAACAAAAAAAAAATATGTAAGAATTTCGATGTAACCCAATATGTACGTAAAGATACTTATCATTTTACATTCTTGTAATTTAATGAACATACGTTGTTTATCCAGTTCATACTTTTTATTATGAAACTAATTTTAAGTAAGTCACCTTGTCTTTGAATATGTTAAACGACTTAATTTAATTGTATAGATAGCTATTAAATGTTTTTTTTTTCATTCCATATCTATTTGAGATCGTATTTGAATAGATATGCCAATAAATATTTTAATTACATGTAACAGCTTGTTGTTGTTTTCTGTACAGAGCAGGGAAGTAAAAATGATGTGAGAATCGAATCCATAATAATTGTGTATCCCATAGCGCCAAGGCGGTCCCATCTTTGTTTGTTATTTAATGAATTTCATCATGCAGAGATAACATGCCAATATAAGTATTTTTCTTTATTATATTTTTTTAGCTTTTGTTTGGTGTATTTAATAGTTATCTCTTAATATTATATTTTTCTTGGCTGGCACTGACTTCAAAAATAATAGATTTGGAAGAGGAATCAGTAAGAATCAATGAGTTCACTTATTATTTATCAATTTTAGTTACTTTCTTCTTTTTCTTCCTCTTGGCATTAACCCCGGGGTCTGCCTTCCTGCGCAATTTGCTCCATTACGAATCGTCTTTGACATCCTCGATGTGGGCTGCATACCGACATCCAACCAGCGCTTCCTTGGGCGTCCAAAAGGTCTCACTCCAGGGACAGACATAGCAGGGCATTTCCATACGATATAGTTCATAGGCCGGCGCGCAACGTGGCGACGCTATTTTAAGCAACGCTCTTGAAGTTTATCTGCTACATTATGAGATCCACTTCCCGGTTTCCTTTTGAGCTGAAATCTTGCATGCATATATAAATAGGATGATAATGCAATATTATTATGACATAGAGCTGATCTGATGATAGAGCTGGAAGGTGGCCATAGGAATTCCGTAATTGAACGACGCAACCCCATCTAGTTGATCTCGTTTGATTCCTCTTGACGAGTACTTTGATACTATATAGTAACCAGGGAATGATGATGAAGCTGGAAGGTAGTCGTAGGAACTATTTTATTAGACGACGCAGCCCCATTGAATTTTAGCTCGTTTAGTTCGTCTTGATGAGTACTTTGATACTATATTGTAACCTGGTGGTCTGATGATGATGCTGGAGGATGGCCATAGGTACTCCGTAACTCAGTGTTTGGGTTTGTTTGATTCGGTTGAAAATCTCGAAAAAGTTTTAAAATAAAATTAAAGAAAAAAAACCTTTTTATATACAAGCTTTTATTATTTTTTTATAAAATGAACTAAACAGTTAAAAATAAATTAACTCTAATAAGAAATATAACAATTAATAAATAATAATAGCGAGAGGAAAAGAAGGTGCTGAATATTCATAATTATACCATCAAAATGTAACACGCTTTTATTATTTGTTAAGTGTTTAATTTCTTATTAGAGGTAATTTAACTTTTTAGTTAATTTTATTAACAAATAATGAAAACTTGTTCTTAAAAAACTAATATGCGTAAGGACAATATGTATGTACATACATATACATACGAGTATGTAGTAAGGTAAGGTAAAGGTCTTGGCATTGAATCCACCTGGTGCAGTACTACCGTTATCTCTATATATAATAAGACTAGATCTATATATATTTTGTCTGTACATTTAGTAATTTTGACTGAAATGGATAGAGGGACACTTAAAGAGAATAATAGAAAGCAAAATGTTTTTTTTTAATTTCTTGTCTGTCTGTCTGTCGACATATTTTTGTCCGCATTTTTCTCTGAAAGTACTGAACCGATGTACTTGAAAATTTCACCAATTGCTTTGTTTTAACTTAACTTAGGTACTAAAGTTTAGTTTATCAAAATCGGTTCGTTAAAAAAAAAGTTATCGTCATTTGAAAGAACTCAAGGCATTAGTTTGCCTGCGAATATTATATAGCAATCGCACTGGTAAGATTCCTGGCTAAAGAATGACATTCGAAACGTCTTGATTATATGACTGTTGATAAAAATATATATTTTTGAAGCACTATTATACAATATTTTAGACAATAAAGTAAATAAAATTGAATTGTTAGTTGAGATTGCTTTCATAAATCATAACAGTTAAGTTGAAATCGTAATTAATTCAACACAGAGATGAAGAACGATTTGATCTTCAAAGAGATATCAAGCAAATACATAGATTTTTTGGTTCGTTCGTTCCTTTGAAATAAATCTATAAAAAAATGCCTAAAAACATCTTTTCTACGTGTACTCTGTAATAACTATTATACATATTTACCAATTGTACATTTAGCTAATAATATGTGTAACTAATTTAAAAACTGTACAGGAGTTAATATGCAAACATTAAAGTTATTTCACAAAGAATATTATGAATCCTAACCCAAATCAATAATTTAACATTTAAGGCTGTTTCTGAAGCAGTACATTAAATTTTTTTCAGAAGCAGCACATTTAACAGAGCTTTATAAAACATAACATAGGTATAAAGAACGTAATGTTACAAAAATATATACAAATAATATATAATTAGCTTTATGTATATTTTATGAATATCAAATATCAACATTGGTCATATTTTTTGTTCGAAACAATCAAAAAATCTTGTAAAAAAATCATATTAGAATATTACAGACTAAAGTAATAAAAAATCATATTAGAGGTCATTAGAGTTGTCAATCAATTCTGCTTATTAAATCAAAATCATGTATTTTAAACGGGCGAAGCCGTGGGCGAGCCGCTAGTGTAATAATAAAAAATGCGGTGTGTGGCCTCGCGCATCGCAGCGAGTAACTAACTCTGCGGGGGTGGTGGGGAGGTTCATCCATATCACTAACATTATGAAGACTACCGATTAGATGTTTTGTTTCTTTATTTGAATGAATAGGCCCCGAAACTACGAGAGGGGATTTGAAAAATTCTTTTACAATTTGACGATTAACGTGTAAAAAAATATTTAAAAAAACTTATATCGCGTACGTTGTGGAAATTATTAAAAAGAGAGCAAAGTGATGTACTAAAATTTCATAGAAGACATCATATCTACAAAAAAGTTTACGATACCATGTGTAACTGTTAGAGTTATGGCACAATAACTAATTTTCAAAGTTCGTTTTATCGTAGTACAGAGGGACATCAAAAAATATACGTATTATTGTGATAGAATAAAAAGTGTCGACGCCGTCGAGGCCCAGGAGCACAGGGATGTGACTGAAATGCGGCGGTTGTTGGTTCGATTCCCACTCAAGGGAATTAATTATTATTTCTATATATTTTCACCGAGGCATATGCCCGGCGTTGAGTATTGCCACTTAACACGCAATGCCTCGAAAAATTCGATGGAAAGTGGGGAACAAAGTGTCTTATATTCCCTCTGCTTACCCTTCTGTGTGCGGGATACAGTGCGAAACTAAAAACAATAAAAGGAGTGTATAATTCCTCTATAGATATACGTTTTATATTCTGTCATAACTTTGTATACAAAGGTATCCCGTAGTATATCTATTTTTTTCAATTAGTATTACCAATACAGTATCGATTAGTGTTGCCGATCGATACCGATGCGAGCGGGCCGCTAGTATCAACTAAAGTAAAGATAGTTGAAACGTCAATAAAAAACAATGTTTGCTTTAAAAAAAGATCAAAAATGCGAATTTTAACTATGTTTTTGCTGATAGTAATTTGCAGGTGGTAATAAATTTATTTAGTCATTCCGTCGTTATTTAGTCGTTTTTTTCCAGTTTTTGTGATATCAATATAATGATGATGATAGTACCGTATAAGTAATTTTGAATACACATGTATTTTCTGTTATGTTGATATCAATCTAGATTTTATATGTTTTTGTTCATTTTCATAAGTTATATTATAATATGTAAACAGACAGTTATAGTTATGATAAATTATTATTTTTAAAATTCCACTTCACGCGGCTTTATATTCTGCAACTGAAAACGTAATGTCTCGAATAGATCAGAGAGAGAAAAACTAAGTATTTTGACGGTAGCTCATCTGTATTTATTCTGTTGTGTGGAGAAAAGCCAAATAAGCAAGTAATAAAATTAGAAAATATTTAAATTATTTAATTTTTTTGATCTAGTGAAATTTATTCCTTTACGGATTCCGCCCGTCAACACGAGGTGTGTGTCCAAATTATGTCTTGATACGGCGACCAGGAAATGAACTAATAAAATTTCATAACTGTAGGTCCATGGGAAGTATCCTATGGTATTGATTACGCGGCAAATTTCATACAAAATGCAGCAAAATCGATGTATACGCAATGCTCGTATCTTTTGATTGCACTGACTTAGAAGCTTGATTTTTTTCTATGTCCCAAAGAAACCATAGATATCAATATTTCATACTTATTTCAGTCTTCTGTCTTCTAACGATCTCAAGATAAACGATGTTAACAGATGGACAGGCGGCCAACAAAGTGATCCTATAAAGGTTCCCTTTTTACCTTTTGAGGTACGGAACCTTAAAAATCATTCCACCGAGTCGAGCGAAACTCGCAACTGTCACGCTTCTGCAAGTGATCCTATAAAGGTTCCCTTTTTACCTTTTGAGGTACGGAACCTTAAAAATCATTCCACCGAGTCGAGCGAAACTCGCAACTGTCACGCTTCTGCAACGGCCTCAAACTCTATTTTCTCTTTATATAATTATAAACAGATATTTTGTATAAAAAATATTTTTAAAAATATGATGAATGGTAAATAACTAAATATAAGTGAAGGTTAATGTAGTAAAGTATATAGTTATTTATTAAGAAATTGGTTTAATTATTATTATTAGTTTAATTATTTCAAAAAAAACCTATTAAGAAACTTCATATTAAAAGAAACTTTTAATATGAATATATATGTAAGTCTAAATTAATGATATGATATCATGTTTTAAAAAATACAATGACACTAGTATCCGTTATAAAATTGTATAAACCGTAAAAAATATATTTTGGGTTGAAACCCTACGTGAAACAACAATAAACATTTCAACATAAAAAAAAACAATCCAGCAAGTAATATAAGTAGGTAGGTATGTACAGATTTATTATCATGACTATGTTTTTACTTCAGCTAAGGTCAGTGGCGCCAAAAGTCTTAAACAGTATCACAAAAAGTAACGGACGCCCGCCGCCCTCACCGCCCGCCACGCCCGCGCCTCTCAGTACACCACGCCATGGAATTCGCAGCAGCGGGCTGCCGCGGTAATAATAGCCTCTAAGCTCACTGAATGTAAATGGTAATAAATGCTGGCCTCTTATAGCTTGTGACTGATGTACTGGTGTCGTGGACCTGCTCCAAATGCCCCAAATTGGCCAATTGCCTAAACACCGAAGCAAGTATCGGAATGTAGGGACAAATTTATTGTGATAAGTAAATTGACAATATTAATAATATTATATAGTTAATATTAATTTATAATGCTTTATTAAGAAAAAATTAAAAAAACCACCTCGTTCGAATGAATCGGATTCGCCCACCAAACTTGTCGTAAAAATTTCGGGATTTTAGGTCAACTAACATAAAAATTTTTAAAAATGACAAACTTCAATTTGTGGTCATATGCACTCATTACCGGGCCGTAGGTCCACGAAAGTACCATATAGGTTTAGATTTGTTTTAGTTTTGATTGCCTTTACTTAGAAACTTGACGTTTTTATGCTTCAAGGTACCATAAACCTAAACATTTGATATTATTTTTAGCTTTATACCTCCTAGTGATCCTATATGGGTTTTTACTGTTTTTACCTTTTGCTACAGAACCCTAAATGCAGACTTTAAGACATATGTCATTTGGTTTTAGATAAAGGAATTCGAGTTTTTGCGTTGTAACGTTGATCGTTAGGACTCGGGTTTATTGTTTACGGAATACTTACAGTGCGTGCGCGTTCGCTGCCCATCTAAATTACAATCCTCGAATTGCCCAAAAAAATTGGGACGTAATCTGTGAAATGTCTCAAAAGCAAAATGGTAGAACACGACAGCCTGAGTGTATCGATTTATTGATTGAACGTTTTGGGACGTATAAAATAGTCAGTCATTGTGTGTTTTTGCGCTCGCGTAGGAGGCGGGTGCGGAATAGCAACAAGGCGCGCCTGCGCATCGGAATGCGCCACCGCCACCTTGCGCGCTCTCCGCGCTGGCGACGCTCGTGCACGCAAAAACAGAATGCTATGCTATGCTACAGTAACTTCTTCCAAATTGTACCCTTGGTCTGGGATATCAGCTTATACCACCCGTCGTTAAGGTTGCAAGTCCCGCGGACGCGTATAGTAAGTGAACGCGCTATTTCTCAGAGATGACTTCTTTATCAGCTACTTTAAATGCTGCATAGCCCAGCATCCCTGGAGACTGATACATTCCTGGCTTTCTATATGATACTACATAATATCAAAAAGAAAAAAATGTTAAATTACTTTATCTTTATCTCGTTCGACACTCGTTATTATTTAATTATATTAAAGAATGGCACACATAAATACAACCATAATAAACAATAAATTATTACCTATACTTCCTAAAATATCTACATCGGAAAATCCATGACAGCTTTCTCGATTTCTTTCCTAAGTATGGAATAACACTTTGCAAATATTAAAAAATATTTAAAAAATAGTATTCTCTCTTGTCAAACGATGATTCTAAGTCTTTCTAAATCTTTGGGTACTGGAAATTTGTAAAAATATCCCTACAGAGATGCTAACAACATAAATAAGTAGTGCAAGCGTATAAGAATTTCGACGTAGCTAGATGAGAACCATACGGCTTAGGTGGTCAGAGCGCTTGAACGGTTTCCAAACAGGCGCAGGTTCAAATCCCGCTAGGTTCAAGTAGCTTGCTCGATGTTTATATTTCAAATGTAAATAGATATTTCAGGCAGTTTTTTAACTAAAAAGAATTTCTAATTTAAAAAAGTATACATCGTAATGTACTTAATATGACATTCCGAAATTTTATTTTGAATAGATTATTGAATAAACATATACTCGAAGGGAACGGAAAGTCGCCGCGTAATTACACGTATGTATAGGGTTCTTTCCGTGGAGCTGCAGTTATGAAATACTACAAAAAATTTAAAAAATATATTTATTTCATAGAAAAAAAATAATTACAAACGTTATAATTATATTACATTTGAATGCATATGCCCGTAACTTTAATTTTGTGAACTTGTATAAGCTGTACTGTCCTTTAGCCTATAATCCTAAAATTGGGCTGGGCGAGTCCGACTCAAACTTAATTATTGCAATAAAATATTTTTCAATTAGTACAGTAGTGAGGGAACAGTGGGTCGCGGACGCGGGCGCGGAAGCGAGCGCGGGTAGACGCCGTTGCGCGTGACCGTGCCTGGCGTACACTGCTTCTAAAACTTTCATATATGAGCCGTTTTTACCTTGTAACTCAAGTAATACTTTGAATTAGTTTAATATTCTTTTTCCTGTTGCTTCAAGGGATAAAGCATCCTGCACATTTCAGGGTAGGGCAGAGAAAACCTGGGTACCTAGTGTTAAGACACTCTGTTCCCATTAAGACACTTTCGTTCTCCTCTTTCCACCTAATTCTCAAGGCAATGCGTGTAGGGACCGTAAACCTGAATGTTTGATATTAATTTCAGCTTAATACCTTTACGTGATCTTGAGTTAGATGGAGACTTAAATGGTTTTGACAGACAGGCAGATGGACAACTAAGTGATCCTATAAGGATTCCTTTTATACCTTTTGAGGTACGGAAGCCTAAAAACAAACTATAAATGGTAATTGCAATTGATATCAAATGTTTTGAATATTTATTTTATAGACAGAGGTATATATACATTTTTTTTCAATTTTCGAGTCCTTCCATGTATTGCGGGACTGACTTTAAGAAAATAGGTACCTAACTACTTTTATGTAAATCGACGATAATCAACTAATATGAACAGTTTGAGCACCACAAGATCGCAGACAAGAAGTGCACGTCCTCATTACACATTCCACACTCGTCTATACAATATTTATGTCACTTGGAGTTTTTTAGCCGACGTCGCCTAGCGCGTACGAGGCTCCCACCGGTACACCAGTTCAAATCCTACGCCTTAAGAAATAAGAACTAAACAATTGTATGGGAACGTGCGTAAGTAATGGTTAGTAACGTACTGGCTACGTGACCCAACTAGCGAATGTGGAAGCATTTTCAGTAACAATACAACGTTGACCGTCCGTCGCAGCGCTCGAAAAGAAAAGCACTGCGCTCTCGTCGCTAGCTGAGTAGGTACCATTGTCTGACTATTGTTGAATGTCGCTTACAAATTGAATGCGACGACTTCTATACATTATTATCTAATTGTGAGAGGTTTATTTGAACATTACATTTGGTACCTGATCGTTGTGTAACTTTACGTTTATTGTTACTTGGTTTGTATTATTAAGAAAAACATATTGTTGATTATTTATTTATATTATTTATTTTAATATTTTAAATTAGATTAGCGTCACGCGAAAAGGTTTGCCCGTTCGTATTACATAATTATTAAAAGACAGTATCAATACATTGTTAGCTAAAATTTCTACCAATTCAATAAAATATTCATTTCTCATTTTTTACTTATATTGTTGCATGCAAATTTTTATATTGGCATAATGATTATATTTATTGATTTTATTTATTGTTTAGTGATTACATTAATAAATGCCTCCAACAGAATATCTTTCCTTTCACGCGCCACGGAACTGAGGAATGGCCTACCCGCGGCAGTGTTTCCAGGTCGATTTAACATGGGTACCTTCTAAAAGCGCGTCTTTCTCCACCTTAAAGGTCGGCAACGCACCTGTAGCTCCGCTGGTGTTGCACGAGGTCGTGGGCGGCAGTAATCACTTACCATCAGGTGACCCGAACGCTTGTTTGCCTTGTCCTTTTCCATAAAAAAAATATATATCTTCCATGTAGATACAGACAGCGATAAGTTACAATTTTTTTTTTAGCTTATAAAATATATAGTATGGAAGTATCAGCGCTCCTTTTACGGAAACAGCATATAGGGTAAAATATTTTAAATCCATATCTAAAGATATTAATCAAGATACCTGAACAGTTTAGACGTAGGATTTTTTTTTCATTTCACGATATTTATCCATACTGTATTTCGTATAACGCAATTACGCATAGATACCAATAACGTTAATACATACTACTACAAAAATACTACTCAAGGTTAAACAACTTTAAACTTTGCCGCCAATACCCACGACTCCATTTCTGAAAGACGCGTAAGCGACGGTTTCCCTTTGATAGATTTATGTGAAGGTGCGTCGTTCTTGACAAATGCCGTTTTATATTACAACAATAATTTTATTATTTATTTTATTTCAAAAAATAACTTTTTCATTTTTGGGTTTTTTTTAATTGTATTAGTCTTTTATAGAGTAGTTAAAACTGTGGTTTCATTTAAAGTGGTGCTGACACTTCCACCCTGTATACCTCTATCTTAATTACGTGTCATACTGACGTAATTTTTAATTATTCTTATTTTTAGGTAATACATAATAACAGCTTCACGTTTCTCGCAGAAGCAGAAAAGGCAGAGGGAACCTAGTGCTAAGATATCTAGTACCCCGCTTTCCGCCTAATTTCGGTAAAGTTCGTGTTTCCCTAAGAATATTTGTTGCCCACCCCAGAAATTTTAATAACAATAAAAACACCGGACAAGCGCGAGTCGGAGTCGCCCACTGAGGGTTCCGTACAAAAATTGGAGGTCTCGAGCTTTTTCGGTTCTAGGTCAACCGAAAGTGCCTTATTAATTTTGATTCCTTTTATTATGTCGAAATACGCGTTTTTTTGCGGTATTAACGGCCATATCTTTTTTAAGTCAATATAGAAATACGGTTTTTCTTAGGAAATCAAGGAACCGTAGATCTGAGTATATAATTTGAATTTCAACTCGATATTCAAGCGTTCCTGAGATAAAGGCTCTTGACTGACAGACAGAGACAACAAAATGATAAGGGTTCCTTTTTCTTTTAAAAGGTACGGAACTCTAAAAATGTATGCACTATTTCCGATTTCTTATTTTGTTTCTATAAAAAAAATTATCGCCATGTGATAGATTTGTAAGCTTATGTATCTACATTCTCGTTGAAGCTGATATCTCGTAATATGGTATCTGGTGGTCTACATTTTTGCACTTTAGTACAACAACAACAGGTTTTTTTTGCAACACATTTATTCTTTTATTTTTTTTTATTTATGTAAAATACAATGTTTGTAATGTTAAATTTTACCTATACTAAGTCACCGTATCTCAAAATTTATGATTCACAAGTCCGACTGAGTTAGATCGCAAGGATCGAACACTAAAACGTCGCGTGCAAGTCACAATCAGTCCCCCTGACTAACTAAGTAACTAAAATAGTTTTTTTTGGTTAATATATAATATATTCTGAAAAAAGATGGATGGAAGCAACATATTTATAAATAAGATGTTCTATTAAAGAACTCTAAGTAAAACTAAAAATGGAAAAAATATATAGGTATAATTCAATAAAATATATATATAGGTATTTTTAAAAAAGAAATCATCTCTACCAAGTATTGTAAGAAAACAATAAAATATGATGGTTCATACGATTATACAAATTTACGATTCTTAAATTATTAGTTTCATTGAAATGCAAATTACCATATTTGTCTTTTTACCAGAGTGAAGAAATGAAAATAATTCATAAATCTATGTGGAAATCGAAGCCATAATAGTCATGTTTACTACTAAACCCTGTGCCACAGCACCACTACAGCTATATTTTTCAGAATAAATACAAAAAAATTACAGGTAAATATTTATATTTGAAGATTAATATAAATTTTCTACTCTTTTCGCCCAACAATATGCTTAATTTAATAATATATATATAAATAATAATGAAATTAACTATTTCATAAAATGTATAGAAAGTAAGAGTTTCTACCATTAGGTAGGTACCTACTCAAATCCTCGAGGTCACTAACATTTAAATCATTTAATTTTTCATAAAATATTTATTTGGTAGTGTTCAAGCTCATCCACGAGATTTTAATACAAAGATTGAATACATTAATAAGGCCGTGATGTTAGTAGGAACACAAAAATATGATTTTAAATTATTTGTTAGTACCTTTGTACAATCAGGTAACAACTTCAGCAAGCTCCAGTAACAAGTAGTCAGATACAAATCTTATTTATTGCATCTTCAATTAGAGGCAGTGCTGAGGGCCATCTAGCGTGAGGTCGGGGCACCTCCCAAGTGACCGGCCACTGTAGCGTGACGTGCTGTCGGCTGTACCAGGCGGGTCATGGCAGGTCCTGCTATACTGGACGTAGATACAATGACTACACTACACTTCATGCAATGCAAGTGCCATTGTTTTTCACGCGCTACGTTTTTTTCGCCTTGTTCCCACCAGCCAATGGGAGGCGTGCGTGTTTGTTATTGGTAGAGCGTGCGGGGAGGCGCGGGCGTACGCGGGTTAAGGGGGAGAAGGCGGCGCCTCGAAGTCTTCGCGCCTTTTGGCAATTCTTGGCGATACTTGAACGCTTTCTATTTTGAAAAGTATACTTGTATTTGTAATTGGTGGACGTAAGGTTAGTGACGATGACAGATGTCAGTCAAAAATGTTTTTTTTTTATTTTTAATGAAATACGTAGCCCCTTCATTTATTTTACCTTATAGGCTCAGTTCAATATGCATATGAAGCCTAGTTCAGTATGCTCTGAATCGCAAAGTGGGCAAAAAGGACCCAGAGTCACTCTGCTACCTTGGCTTCGACAATTATAGAGGCACCAACGTGCTTGGTAGGAAAACTTTATCTAACCAGAATGGGAAAAACATACCTACATTGTATATTTAAAAATTAAATCAGCTTCACGCTGTATCCCACACACAATTAACCTACCCTAAGTTAATTCAAAATTTAAATATGATTTATCATTTGGATAAATAATATTTAAAATTACACTACTCAAAATTTGTTCTACTGAGAAGAGTCGTCAAGAAACATGTAGACCATACAGACATAAGAACATTTTAAGTAGAAAAGCCTGAATGACTAAAATTTGCAAACAAAAGTACTAAAATTTGCAGTAATAATTATTGTGAAGGACTGTTACTTAGACAAGAGCCCCGATACGCGATGGCGCACAGTTTATAATGGGATTGCATCACCGATCGATTTCGTGAATTCGAAAATTAATTATTTACATATTAACGTTTACTACGGACCACATAAGCTCGTAACGCTATATTAGTTCTAAAGGTATACTTACGAGTAGGTACTTACATTATGACAAATCGAAATAAGTATTATTAATAACAGAGCTACCACATACGGCACATAATAAATATGCAATTGCAATTATATACCTTGTAAAAATTAAGGCAGGTGTGGTGAGTACATGACTATGAATAAACACAACATATAAAGAATGTCCAGTCTACTTTATGGGTGACTGTAAACGCATCGGGAATGGTTTCGTTCTATTGGAATAATAAATTATTTACATTTTATCTCGCCGAATTTTGGAGACATTGTGTGTTGAGTGGTGGAACTCAATACCGCACGTTACCCCGATCCCAGAGCGAAGAAAAGAAAATAGAAACTGAAAAGTGAATATTTCATTTCCTCGAGTGGGGATCGAACCCACAACCATTTGCATTTACAGTCATACTTTGTGCCCCTCATAGCCATGATTGATAAAAAAAATATTTACAATCCTCGGGCCAACGTCCGTCTACTGTCTGAATGAAGTGTCTTCATCTTACTGATAAAATTTTACAGATTTTACAGACTTTTTAATTTACGGGAGTGCGAAGTTTGGCCTCTAATATTCAATTTAATAATAAAATAAAACTAAATCAGCTTCACGCTGTATCCCGCACACAGCAGGGTAGGCAGATGGAACCTAGTGTTAAGACACTCCGTCCCCCACTTTCTGCCGAATTCTGGAAGCATTGCGTGTTGAGTGGCAGAACTCAACGCCGCGCTTAACCTCGACACCAGAGCGAAGAAATGGATATATAAATTTAAGTAAATATTTCATCTCCTCAAGTGGGGATCGAACCCACAACCAGTCGGTTTTACAGTCACACTTCGTGCCGCTGCGCCACGACTGGCCTCAATATTCAATTTAAGAGTTAATAATTACGAGATGCTTAAACTACAACTACTTATATACAATGTTATAGGTTACTCTTATAGTTT
Source organism: Heliconius erato x Heliconius himera (assembly GCA_013421005.1). Lineage (NCBI taxonomy): Eukaryota > Metazoa > Arthropoda > Insecta > Lepidoptera > Nymphalidae > Heliconius > Heliconius erato x Heliconius himera. The sequence goes on along the minus strand of JAATLQ010015934.1, from coordinate 48,888 downwards.
ATATGGAAAAGATGTGTTAACTAGAATTAATCGTTAGATTATGAGATAGCACGTCTATATCTAGGGCATGAAGATGAACCATATACTCGTATATCTTGAACTGACACGCTCGATCAATTTTTTTTTGGTTCATTTCTAACTCTTACGTACGAACACCTCCATTATGGACACATACTTACGTGTTTAAAAATACGTGGACGTTTTTAAGAGTACATACAGTATCGTAGTATATCTGACGCGCTTGAGTATGTCCATGTAACATTTTTTTTATATTTTTGAAAATATATAGCCGCTCACCCCACCGACCAAAAGATATGTATTATATGATATTTTTTTCTTGTTATCATCTAAGCTTTGCAGCTTAATATAAGCCTCTATGACGCTCGAGTAAGTCTCAATTTAGCATTGTTCTGTACTATAAATAAGAACTACCTACACTACTACATTATATTGAACGATATTTACACTGTAAACCGACTAGTTATGAGTTCGATCCCCACTCGAAGAGATGAAATTTCAATTTATATTTCCATTTTCTTCGCTCTGGTGTCGAGGACAAGCTTCACGCTATATCCCGCACACAGCAGGGTAAGCAGAGGGAACTCTTCGAGTGGGATTCGAACCCACAACCAGTCGGTTTTACATTCACACTTTGTGCCGCTGCGCCACGACTGGCCTCAATATAGTATTATATCCTATGATATTGATTAAATTGAGTTAATGCAGCTGGTATTAAATCAATCTTTGTCCTGCAGAAGCAAGCTATTCTTGCATCAATGCGATCTACAAGGCCTGCAGAATTCGGAAGAAAATGAAAACAACTAGGTAATTACATATAGATAAATAAATCAAAATCAGCTTTATGTTGTAACCCGCACACAGCAAGGTAGGCAGAAGGAACCCAGTGTTAAGACACTCCGTTCCCCACTTTCCGCCGATTTCTGGAGGCATTGCGTGTTGAGTGTCGGAACTCAGCGCCTCGCTTTGCCTCGATAACAGAGCGAAGAGTAGTTAGTTAGTAGAAGTAAAAGAATAATTTTCAGTTTTTCGTGTGGGGATCGAACCCACAACCAGTGGCGTTTACGGCCACACTTTGTGTCCCTGCGCCACGAATGGCCTCTATAGATATACCTAATATTTTCTTTTATTTTACAAAATGTTCAATATTTGCTTAGAATTTATAGCTAGCTACTGCAGCTTAGCAGTTACAGTATACAGTGACAGACGGTGGGAATATCTATATAGAGAGCCTTTATCAGTTATATTAGATCCTTGGAGGCACACGTGAGGGACATAAATGAGATAAGAGCACCGCGAGAGATACTGTCGTGACGGAGGCGTCGCGTCATCTACTTGGGTGTTCTGATAGCTTGGGAAATTATGTGAATGGGATTATGATTGTTTTTGGGTTACTTTCTAGGGTTCCGTACCTTATAAGGAAGGAACCCTTATTATATCACTTTGTTGTCCATCTGTCTGTCTGTCAAGAGCCTTTATCTCAGGAACACTTCGAGATATCGAGTTGAAATTCAAACCATATACTCAATTCTACGGTCCCTTGGCTTCCTGAAAAAAATATATTTTCACAATCACTTAAAAAAGGATATGGCCATTTATATCGCAAAAAACGACGTCCAACGTATTTCGACACTAAAGGAAATTAAAATTAATAGGGTACTTCCTGTTGGCCTAGAGATATGAAATTTGGCAGCTAGCATCTGCAAATAATACTAGTTTAGGACAAAATCAACCTTGTTCAATCAACCAAAAATAAATATTTAATTCCCCCAAATGGGAAACGAATATACAACCGTCGCGTTTACAGCCGCACCCAGGTACTCCTGCGCCACGACGAGCCCAACATATTAGAACATTTTCCTTAACCTAATAAAACATTTTTAGTTTTAAATGATATCATAAAAATAAAAAGCTTAATTTTGAGTATTGTAAAACTTTTAGTTCTTACAGCGAATACTCCGCGCTCGATGCCCGCACTCGCATACCTACATAGCGTTATTTAGAAGCTACTTCGAAGTATTATATCTTATTGGTGGTCACGGAATCTTAAGCACTCGAGAACAAAAATTCTAAAAACAATATGGGCTTAGTTACAAATGCATTGCAAATATGCTTAAAATTAGATTAATTAAAACGTTTACTAATTTAAAGAACTACACATAAATGAGAAAAATATCAATAAGTAATATAGCAAGCGTGTTTTTAAAGGGAAAAACAGAATTGAACGAGATTTTGTACGTAAATTATCCAAGCGTTATCGTTTCCCGGATGTTTGTCTATGCAAGCAGCTCTCAGCGTTTGCAAATAAAAATAAAAGCTCCCTCTAGCGCGGACTTTCGCATTTAAATCGCTCTTCGCGAGACAAAACAAACTTAATATCACGAGCACTCACACCGCCCTGTGCCCTCTGCCCTCTACCCTCTACCTCGGAGTATAAAACTCGAAAGCAAGACTTAACGCTAGAACAGTACTTTGAATCAAATTTCGTGTACCTTTAAGCATCACTAAATGCGTCGAAGGGCACTTGAGGTGGCAATCTTGATGCAATGTAAATACTTTGTTACCTAACGATCGTTAATAAAAAATAAATAATAATTTAAGAGGTTTTTTTTTACATTAATTTCATTAATATTTAAGTACTTATATATGTATATTGTATAAATGATATAATATATATCTTCATAACTACTATGCAAGTATGGAGTGAATGTACCTAACCTAAAATAAAAACCTATTTCGATTGTGAAAAATCCTTCACCGACATTTCGCGTAACTTTTATCAAAATATAGAAGTTCTATTACAAAACATTTAAATATATTGCATGAATTAATAAAACTAATTGTATATTACATGAAGCAAAAACTTTGGATCCCTTTTTACGAAAATTGCGTGTACAGAGGCGTATGAAATTGGGCACACCTAAAGCTTATATGTAGAAGAAGTGCAGAATGCCAATATTTATTAATAATAATAATTGCTTACATTAAATCAATAAATAAAACATTACACTCAATACCATGCATTAAACAATATTTACAACACTTTTGTATTTATAAAGTGACATACACGTTGCTAAGGCAACGCGTATTATTTATAATACGCGTCAACGAGTTCTCTAGTATTAACACAATATATTGAAGGCTCTTCCATAAAAAAGTTGCTTTATTTTGTGAAAATAATAATTACTATATATATTTAATTTACGCAATTTTTATTTTTTTTTTGTTGAGTGGCGAAAAGTATTTATATTTGTGCCATTGTCTTAAGAACAGGGTAACTTTACATCTAACGTAAACTTGTTTTAACATCTTCCTATCTAAAACAGACTTGTCTTGCGCTGTTTTTCCCTCTTTTTTTAAATATTATTTAAGTTAAGTTATGAAGCTGTCGTCGACCGAGGGGTACAAGGGTGTGACGGAAACGAGCCGGTTGTGGGTTCGATCCCCACTCGAAAGAGTGAATGATTATTTCGTAATATTTTCATTTCTTCGCTCTGGCACCAAGGCAAAAACATGGCGTTAAGTTCCGCTACTCAACACGCAATGCCTCGAAAAAATCATTGGAAAGTGAGGAACGGAGTGTCTTAACACTACATTTCCTCTGCCTACCCTGCCGTGTGCGAAATACAGCATTAAGCTAAAAAAAATATTATAGAAAAAAAACATAATTAAGATATAAGAGTAGTTTTTACCGAATCGTTAAGAGACCGTCGCGCGTCGTGACCAAGTGGCGAGGAACCACGTTTGACATGCAAAGTGAATCCACTGATCACTGCAATACGCATCTCCTGACACTTGTCGACACTTGCCGACACTCCCCGCGATGTACCGACGAACTGAAGGACACTTTGTTATAATTAAATGTAAAAAATTGAGAACTTTAAGACTGTTGTGAGCTTAAATATGTTTAATTCATATTTACGATTATGTTTAAAATATAATTATACAAAGATCAAACAAATGATTCGAAGAAAAGACAATTTAAAATGACAGAGAAATAAAATTTGTACCTAATATATAGTTCGATAGTTATGTAAAGCTTTTATCTTTGGCAACAGGAACGCCTTGTTTTTAATCTATACCGAAGACTTTGCTTATTCCAAGGCACTACTGTATTGAATAAAAAAATATGTCGGATAGGAAATTTATCGAAAAGCATTTTACCGATATAGCATCAGCTATAACAATATAGACTATTAGATCACGTTAATCGTTTTTGTATGTAACCCATTGAGAATGTGGCCTACGTTACATACAACAAAAGATACCCATTTTAGATAAGAAGAAAAAAAATATACATACAAATAGAAAAAATTAAGTATAATAATGAAATCTGAATAATGGGCAACTGTTTTGATTTAATTATTATACTTGATGAGGCAGTCGTAACGCTTGGCCACAAAGTGTGACTGTAAACGCGACTGGTTGTGGATTCGATACCCACTCGAGGAAATAAAATATTTATATCAGCTTCACGCTGTATCCCGCACACAGCAGGGTAGGTAGAGGGAACCTAGTGTAGCACACTCCGTTCCCCACTTTCTGCCGAATTCTGGAGGCATTGCGTGTTAAGTGGCAGAACTCAACGCCACGCTTTGCCTCGCCACCAGAGCGAAGAAATAGAAATATAAATTTAAGTAAATATTTCTCCTCCTCGAGCGGGGATCGAACCTACAACCAGTCGGTTTTACAGTCACACTTTGTGCCGCTGCGCCACGGCTGGCCTCATATTATACCAAAATATTTATATAGATTTATATTCAATATTTATATAAATTTATATTTCCATTTCTTCGCACTATTTAAAATTAGGCCAAATATTTATATAAATTTATATTTCCATTTCTTTGCACTATTGTCGAGGGAAGAGGGCGGCGTTAAGTTCCGCCGAAAGCACGGAACGGAGTGTCTCAAAACTAAGTTCCCTCTGCCTACCCTGCAGTGTTCAGAGTGCAACGTGAAGCTGATTTAATTGAATTTAATTTAGTTTTAAATGTATATATCTAATTTAATTTAATTTAATAACACTTAATTGCACATAATCTTCCAACTCGGCTGGTCACCGCGGAAGAGTATGACCAAAACGGAGGACCAACTTTACCAACCTTTAGGACCAACTCCAAAGAATAAATCTACAGCTATAAAGAAGAAAAAAATATGTAAGAACTAAATTAAAATATATATATAGCAACATATAATGTTAGATCTTTATTGTCTTACGAACGATTACTGGAATTAGAAGAAGAAGAAATTAAATATGATGTATTAGGATTATCTGAAACAAAGACACGGTGCGAAGACGACATTAACCGCTGGCTTCAATTGGCTATATTTGGAGGAGGCCTATACCCAGTCTGGGGACCTTGCCTGATATTATATTTAGAAACTAATAATTAGTCGATGAGTAATTTAGAAAACTTATAATAAATATACAAAATAACTTATTATCTAATAACAGTTAAGTAAACAAAAAATATTAAAAAAGAAAACAAAAAATGTGAATAAATACCTTAAATAATTTTTAGTAACGTTTATGATTAAAAAAAATGTAGCATACAATTAGTATTAATAACTAGCAAGAGATAAGAACATTTAGAATAAGTAAATATGTAAATAATTATTATAAATAAGCATTAAGTTTGTAACTGGGGCAATGGTCAATAAAAGGCTTTTTTATGTTTATTTATTTTTATTT
>JAATLQ010015934.1:0-42165 GCA_013421005.1 Heliconius erato x Heliconius himera | reverse complement strand
AGGAGGCGCGGGTTCAAATCCCGCTACGTTCAAATTTTTATACGTTTTCTAAATAAGTGTTTTTCTTTCCTAAGTCTAGAATAACACTTTAAAAATGTTAAAAATAATAACATTAACTGCCATAGTTAATTCAATACTAAAAACTAAACCATTGGAGTCGCCTATCAATACAAAAACAAACAAATAAACATCAAAAGCATTTAAATAAGGAGACGTGATGCTGTAGTGTAATAAAAACGTCTTTCAATATCAATCGACGTTGACCCGCGCCCTACCACGGCTCAGGCCTGCGCGTCGCAATTCTTTAATAGAACGTCAATCAGTGACGCAAAGTCGCGTGGCGTCTAACGAGTGGCGTGGCGATACAACAGTAAACAAACAAACAGACAAACTGACGGGGAAACGGGAGCTTGGCCCCGTCGATATCGCCGCGGGAGGTGCCTGCTACTGGCCAAATTAACGAACTTGCATTGTTCTCAGCTTGCTTCCTACCACATTGTGAACCGCAATACTATTGTTAAGTATATTAAATGCAAAAATTTTTGTATTATTTCTCTATTTATTTCTTTCTTTTTTTTTTTTTGGCAATCGCTAATGAATCGACGTCAATACGAATCAATATGTTTTGTTTTCGCGTGGGAAAGGCTTGATTTGATTATATACGTGTGTACGTAAGTATTTTGTTTACTTTTTCCCTCAGGTATATCAGGGTAAGCAATGTATTAACACTAGATGGAATACGACTAAAGTAGATGGACTTCAGTGGTTCTCTTCAGACTTCAGTTTTCTCTTCCTCTCATACATTTTTGGAGACCTTGTGTTTTGCATGGTAGAATACAACTTTGCCTTAGGTAAAAATATCTATATATCCGGTATAGGTAATTGATGAGGCTGTCGTACCGCCATGGCAACAAGTCAGGCTGTAGGCGCGACGGTTGGAAATTTTAGTACACTTTAAACTCGGGAGAGTGTATTATGTTCGTTTCCTCGCTCTGGTTGAGCTCCGTCACCCTGCGTAATGTCTAGAAAATTAGGTTGTAAGTGCGAAACTAAGTGCCTTGACACTAGGTTTCCTCTGCTTACCTCGCTTTATGCTACATACAGCGAGAAATCTAATAACATTATAAATATAACCTATTCTCAAAATGAATAATGAACTCACAACTATCGCGTGTAAAATCAAATAGAGCACAACGATGCAGCACAAACGTAACATTGCGCACAAAACAAACATTGCTTAATATTTAACTTAGTAAACAAATATAGCGTATAAACGTTACAACTGATACCCTTTAGTTAGTAGTTTTTAATTTGCCACCGGCCGCCGGTCTCCCGCCGCGTCCGGGGCAATAGAGATCAGTCCCAGTGGCAGCCGTACGCCCGCAAACAAGCGATAGATGTCAATGCTAAATTAAACTATTGCGAATATATTAGCGACCCCTCGGTGAACCCTGAGACAACCCTTGCGCTACACGGTCATACACGAAGAAATATTAAATCTTACGTATATTGTATAAAGATATAACATGGATAATACGATTCTCTAACATATGGTTTTTTTGTATAAATGGATTTGTAAATTTAATTAAAAATTATGGTGATGAGAGCATGTGATTAGCATCATAATGTATAATATAATGGAATACACCTAAAACTGGCGGACGTAATCGAATGCCACCAGCAAGCACCCCGTAGAGCGAGTCAAAACAAAAAGCGCTGTATAGGAGATAACCCTTGATGAAGTCGTCGCGATGTTTGAAATGTGTGTAATTAAAAGGCGACGAGGCGCGTCGCGGAGGGCCCTCGAGCCGCGCCGCCCGCCCTCGCCGCCGCCCCAACCCCTCAGTCTGCTCTCTGGTACACGTCACCGACTTGATTATGCAATTTGCTTTCCATTAACATGTCCCATTTTCTTCTGGAGTCGTAATTCAAACAAGCACACGTACATACAGACACTTGTCAAATAATTACGAATTCCTGCTTTAGTTTCTTAACGTCAATCAAAAGAAACGTTAATTTTAGAACAAAATCTATAAGGTTTTAATTAAGCCAGATTAATGCACTGTTTCATTTTATCACCATATCATACAGATATCATAATTCCCATAAAAGCCATAACCATTATAAATCTGTTTCAAAGTAGCAATCATAAACTAAAATGCAGTTTTCTATATAGTAGTAAGATACGTGGGATAGAGGAGTCCACGTAGTGCATAAATCCTTGGCTCGCACGAACGTGTTAATAGACACTGAATGGCGAAGAGATCGTATCGGCGAGTTCCGTAGAAGGTCGGACGCACCTGCGCCAGCCTCACGGACCTGTACCCTATAGACTGTATGTGGTGGCGTTTTTGTCGCCTCTCATTGTGTCCCCTAAATCATATTCCTATTATGGCCAAGGAACCCTTTACGCGATTCTCCACGGCGAGTGCTCGCCGCTATTCACACATCGCCGGATTATTCACATTGTCTACACAGTGATTTATGTGGGAGGGACTGCAGCTAGTATCAGTTTTTATTGAACGCGACAAATGTTAGGAAAGAAAAATATTATTAATATACTCATCGAGTCAATTGTCATATTAAAATAAAGCTTAATATCTAAGAACAAACAATTAAAGTCAGTAAATGGTAAATAATTCAAATAATTTAAATAGCTGACGGGTGTCACCCGTAAGTCGTGGCTGAGCTTACGTCTTAGTCGCATATCTTCGGAGATCGATTGAAAAAACACTTGCTATATATGCAGAGCGTATGCGAGGAGGTAACGGTGTGGAGGTTTCGAGAACTCATCAATATTTGATTTCATATTTGTGTTGTAGATGCGCAGACGCAGCCGCGGCCGGCTTGCGGCTTGTACGTACTATTGTTCAAATGAATAGTGTTTGTCAAATCAATCAGCGACTGTCGGCATCGGTAACGTCGATGGTGATATTTGATTTAATATTAGTAGAGTATTGTCCTGTGTTAGGGCTAACATTTATCAGTAGAAAACTTCCGGCAAGTTCTGTAAACAACATTTTTGAATTTATACTAAAAAGCCTGTTTTAAACTTTTACTCAAAATGTCTATCAAAATTATTTTTAACTTAATTTTTATATAGATCAAATTTCAAACAAACTGAAATCACGTAATGTTTTTGTGTTGATCGAATAAAATTATTTAAATGATATGTTTAGTTTAGTCGAAGCCTGGAAAATTCAGTATAAAGAAAATGTATGAATTCTAAACGCTAACTGTTGTCTGATTTCTGAGAGAGTGTTGACACTGACCCATCTCGACCGGTACACGCCCGCCCGGTTACCTAATTACACGATTTTTATCTACACTCTCGTATTTTTATATATTTACATTATTTACTGAAGAGCTAAAATAATTCCCTAATAAAATTTATTAAATAATTACACAAATTAAATTTATTTACTTTATACTTTGTATAATATCTTGTCGATGTTTTAATATTCTAATAGAAATATTTCATTCGACTCAGGCAGTTCAGAAAAAAATAATACGATCGATTTTTTAAATTGGAGTTTTCAAATTTTGGCGCTCTTAACAAAGTAAATCAGAAAAAAAGACAAATTTATTGATTATTTTTAAATAATCAATAAAATTGTGTCTTTTTTACTTCACTCTTTTCCTTGGATATAGAATCTTAATTTTGTCGCTTAATTTTGGTGACAATACGTATTAAGTGGCGGAGCTCAACGTCTCTATATGTCTACGATTTCCCTTAGGGACGGAACCTTCCACTATCCCATTGATAGCGTCTCACTTTAAGCACGCCACGTCACCCTTAATTATAAATTTGTGTTATTAAATAAACGAGCATCAATATAGAAATCAGCAACATTTCGGGGAAGTATTGTCCTTAGGCCCTACCAAGGGATTTGGTGGACGCAAAAACGCGGCCAGTCCCGCTGTTACCTGTTAGATTAATCGCGGGTACAAGTTGTACCATCTGATAGCGGCCGCCGTTTTTATTCCAAATACAATATAGACAGATTTTTTTATTTCAACACTAAATTACATGAGATGAGAGTTTGTTTACGTGTCGAAACACAATTGTTGAATTAGAAAAAGATATATTTCATAATTTACAATATTATTTCTTATTTTTTATAACATAACGATTTGTTCAATGTTTATGTATTTATGTATGGTTTATGTAGTTCTCGATGTAATGTAATTTTGTTATAAAGTTATAAAGTAAAAACTTGTCATACTTGGTCATGCAATGAATTGAACAGATTGTTAAATACTACTTGTTTTTTTTTATTTAAATACTACTTGCTTTTTAGTTCCAGGTTATTACCTAGATAATACTAATAGCTACAGAAAAAAAAGTATTAAAAAAAATCTGCTTCACGCTGTATCCCGCACACAGCAGGGTAAGCAGAGGGAACCTAGTGTTAAGACACTCCGTTCCCCACTTTCTGCCGAATTCTGGAGGCATTGCGTGTTGAGTGGCAGAACTCAACGCCGCGCTTAACCTCGACACCAGAGCCAAAAAATGGAAATATGAATTTAAGTAAATATTTCATCTCCTCGAGTGGAGATCTAACCCACAACCAGTTGGTTTTACAATCACACCTCATGCCGCTGCGCCACGACTGGCCTCTGGTATTAAAAGAAATGTAAAAATAACAAAAGGTACGGACCATAAGTCTGTAGTGTAAGAATTAAAATTAAAAAAAAACTACTTGCTTTACTGATTTAAGAGAGGTCTCTCAACAGAATTAATTTTATTTACAAAAAGAGCAATAATAAAAATTTAGAACTATTGAGGCCAGTCGTGGCGCAGGGGCACAAAGTGTGACTGTAAAACCGACTGGTTGTGGGTTCGATCCCCACTCGAGGAGATGAAATATTTACTTAAATTTATATTTCTATTTCTTCGCTCTGGTGTCGAAGACTAGCGCGGCGTTGAGTTGTGCCACTCGAAACGCAATGCCTCCAGAATTCGGCAGAAAGTGGGGAACGGAATGTCTTAACACACCAGGTTCCCTCTGCCTACCCTGCTGTGTGCGGGATACAGCGTGAAGCTGATTTATTTTTATTTAGATCTATTCGATGTGCCCAATGTTATATTTCAGAGTAAATTAATTATACGTGTTCGATTACAACTTAAAGAAAGAAATCGGAAGTAAATAAATCAGCTTTACACTGTATCCCGCAAATAGCACTTTAGGCAGAGGAAACCTAGTGTTTATATAAATATAATAATTTTATTAAATTGGGAGATAAATATCACGTTTTGACTTGTTGTCAAAACGAGAATATGAAAATAATTTATTCCTGTGAAGTGAAATTGGACTCGAACCAACGACAACACAAGGAAAAGTTGTTTACGGTGAGACGTGCACATTTCACACAAAAAATCAATTCAAAAAAATTTTATTGTTCTTGTAAAAATATACAATATTTAATAATTATCAAAGGTCGTGTCGGTATCCCGGGACAATAGCTTCTGCGGGCTGCTTCAGCTTTACGAACGATGTCCAAAAAAACGCCATCGCATTTCTGACAGGCGCAATACTTGAACTTCTTTAGATCGAGCGTGATATATGGCGGTCGGGACGATTTGATTTATACACCATTATTTTTCAATGGAATTTAATAATGTGACACAACTGACTACACCAGCGCGCTTTTTTGTTAATAGGTACCAAATAGGAATGTTCCATCGCTCCAACTTCGACAATTGTAACATTATAAGTCTTTGTTATTTTTTAGAACGCTACCTTAATCGTTAACATTAATTAAAATTAATTAATTATGCAATAAATGTCAAGTAGATCCAAACTAGCAGAATTTTTTTATAAATTTATACAGGAAACGCCTTATATTAAAAAAATATAATGCTCGATTGACATTTAACTTATAAAACACTCGTTACAATTGGATATTTGTAATCCACATTAACTATTTATTCAATATGAATTAATGAACATCCTATTTTTTTCTTGTGTTAGACAGTATAAAAAATTAAATTCGTTAAGAATAATTTAGAGAATATCTGGATATTCATTAAAAATACTGACCCCTTATTTAGGTACGTGTATGTACATATGTCTAGGTCCCTAATATGGACAAATCTATAAAAACAGGCAGATGGCGCCACGGCTATTATAGAACATAAAAACAAATGCATCATGTTTACAATATTTAGCTTATTGATGCTTACACATTTTCTTGTGGAATTTTCATGCTTAAAAAAAAATTAACAAATCGTTACCTAAGTTAGCTGAGACTACTAAATCACAGTGAGACAGCCTTCGATGACGATTTAAATTATTTTTCTTCTCTCGATCTAGTAAAAAATAAAAGCGTTGAGTTCCCTTGTTGAGATTTTGGGCAGAAAGTGGGGCCTTGTGAAATCGTGAAGCGTGCTTACGTTAATATAAAAATATTAGGAGGTATATATAAAATATTACAAGGTATGAGTGAACAATCGACAATCGGAGTATAACAAAGGGTGGCGGCGCTTTGTCCCGGTCGGCCATAAGTTAGGTGCGCGTGCGCAACAAAACAAGCACAATGCGCGGGCAATACGGTAGCGACGGGGATTTGCATATCGCGCATCGCGGCTATCTGCGCGCCACGGGGCCGGGGTGTAGGGCGGTCACTTCTGAAAATAGTAGTTATAAATTTTGTAGAATATAAGAATATAAAATAAAAGATAGAGGCCGGTCGTGGCATAGGCACGAAAAATGAAATATTTATATAAATTTATAATTCCATTTCATCGCTCTGGTGTTCGGCGAGAAGTTGGGAACGGAGTGTCTTAACACTGGGTTCCTCCTGCCTACCTTGCTGTGTATAGGATACAGCGTAACGCTAAATTATATAAATTAAAAAATCAGCTTCACGCTGTATCCCGCACACAGCAGGGTAGGCAGAGGGAATTAATAATTTTAAGACACTCCGTTCCCCACTTTCTGCCGAATTCTGGAGGCATTGCGTGTTAAGTGGCAGAACTCAACGCCGCGCTTAGCCTCGACACCAGAGCGAAGAAATGGAAATATAAATTTACGTAAATATTTCATCTCCTCGAGTGGGAATCGAACCCACAACCAGTCGGTTTTGCAGTCACACCTCGTGCCGCTGCGCCACGACCGGCCTTAATTATATGTATAATAAAAGATCTAATACTATTCCAGAACATTTAAATTATGTTACCTTAATAAGATCTTTGATTTTTAAGATTATTACACATTTAAAATGAAACTATTTAACCGGATTAGTCGCGTATATTTAGTGTTATACATTTTTGGAAACCCGACGTTTTCGAATACTTTGCAGTAGTCTGTGGTCACGGATAGATTGAGGCGGCATTTGATCTGTCGTCAGTTGACATAATTATTATATAAAACTACCCCCAACGACTTCTTAATTGTCCCGCGTACTGCTCTAGATTCTTTCAGAATGAGCTGAATGTATCTTGCCCCATGATATGCTGGGTTTGAGACTTCAAAGACTTTGAGTGAGGTAATGAGTGGGTCCCAGGTGGTAAAAACTTTCCAACCATCCTTCTCGCCTCGCGTATACTTTATAGGATGATCCGAAATTTAGGATGATCCGAATTTTAGGATGATTCGAAATTTTCTACCACCTTTTTCCTTAGCGAGGATTTGGGGTTTATCAAACGTGATTTAATGGCTGGATTTATCCACACAGTCTGACTTCGATACATGCATCTTTTGATTGCGTGGACTTAAACTTATTGAAGTTTGATTTTTTCTGTGCTTTTGGGGACTGTAGAAATCAATATTTGATATTAATTTCAGTTTGACAACTTCACGTGATCTCGAGATAAATGGTATTGGCAGAAATAAAGGGGGGAGGTGTTAAGTTTTTTTCGTTTTGATGTACGGAACCCTAACAATATGTATTGGCATAAATAAACGACTCATAATCGTAAGGATATTATTTATTACTCTGATTACAAGTAAATCATTTTTAAAATTTTGATTTATTTTAATATTATTGCCTAAATAAATAATAATAAATATTGGAACAAACCAACATACCAACATTTATTTAATAATATAAACTCTATCTCATAAATATGTTGACAACCCTGAACTATACGCTGTGTAATCTGTACAAAAAAATTCTTCACCGAAAAATAATGCTGCTACATTATAAAGGGGCGAATATCGCATATTATTGTATTTTACTTTTTCATACTTATCTACTGCGGTCAGTATAGTCTTGTACTCGCATAATACATAGCGTCATCACCGCGCCCGCACTGTTCTACGATTTATCGATTTTACTATAATCTATAAGGATATTTTACATATTTGATTTTATACTTGAAACATTTATAATACTACTTATAAGGTGAATTGTACATAGTTATAAATATACAGCTTTAAGTTTTTTCTAGAATAGCAAAATAGACAGAAGGAACATAGTGTTAAGACACTGCGGTCTCCTATTGCCGTCAAATTTTCGAGATAATGCGTAATGAGTGGCGGATCCATTGGCACGCGTTGAATTTTTTTTTTTTTTCGTATGGACTAGGGGTCGCAATATCGGATCATTCCGCCGCAAAACCGGGATTTTCGATATCGAGTTCAAAAAAATCCCGGGATCCCGGTTTTTTCGATGTTTTCGGGATTTAACAAAATTAGAATTTTTTCAAGCTTTTTCTTATTTTTAGAGTTCAGTTAGTAGAGTATTTTTAGGGAAGTAGTAAATTAAATTATATTTAATAAATAAAACAATTTTTAATTATAATAAACAAAAACTAAACTAAACTAGTTTCACGCCTTATCCCTAGCGATGTAGTCAGAGAGAACGGAGCGCCAAACGCTACGGTCTGTACATGTCTCTTTCGCCTCGTTCACTGTCATCAACCTCTTAATACATGGCCTCCGGGGGGTCCTCATGCTTTTTACGTGACCTTCCTCCAGTACTTTTGATACTGTGTTTTCGAAGGTCAACCGAGGTCTCCCCCTACCTCTCTTACCGCTCACTTTTCCATCATAATTTTTTTTTACCATTCTTTCATCACTCATTCGTTCGACGTGCCCAAACCAGCTGAGCACGTACTTCTTCATTCTCACTTCCATCCTCGCTAGTACCTGTCATTTTCTGTATCTCTTCATTTCGGACTTCCTCCAGTACTTTTGATACTGTGTTTTCGAAGGACAACCGAGGTCTCCCCCTACCTCTCTTACCGCTCACTTTTCCATCATAATTTTTTTTTGCCATTCTTTCATCACTCATTCGTTCGACGTGCCCAAACCAGCTGAGCACGTACTTCTTCATTCTCACTTCCATCCTCGCTAGTACCTGTCATTTTCTGTATCTCTTCATTTCGGATTCGGTCAGCTAAGCTGACTCTGCATATCATACGAATAGATCGCGTCTCCACAGCATTCAACTTTCTTTCATTCTTCTTCTGTAATACCCACGGTTCGCTGCCGTGTAACGTACGGCCAAAAACGCAGCTGTGCTGACATTTCGCAGTCTCATAAATACATCTAAGGCTCCGTTGACCCTGTTACCGGCAGCAATACGCCTTTCCACATCCATCTCGTATCTTCCATCTCTACTGAACATACTTCCCAAGTACATTCCGTCCTTTCTTCATCTCTTTCAAAAATCAGAACTTTTGTCTTATTCACATTGAGGCTTAGACCATTATTTTCACACCCTTCTCTCAGAGTGGTGACCAAAACGTGCAACTCGTATTCTGATAATGCAATTAGCACTGCATCATCTGCGTACAGCAAGCAATTCACATTCAGGTTACCCACTTTCACACCTATATCACTTTGTTTCCCTCCTTGGAGACAGCTATCCAAATACAAATTAAACAGCTAAGCTGACATGGCGCAACCTTGTTTAACACCCGATCGGATGTCAAACCAGGGCGACATGCCAGCTCCTACTCGCACGCAGGCTGAGTGATCTGCAGCAAGAGTCCGCTCACATTGTATCGGGGAAGTATCTCCCATAATTTCGCTCTTACATCTCTGTCAAACGCCTTTTCCAAGTCCACCAAAGCATAGAAAACTTTTTGGTTAACAGCCAAAAAAATTTCTGTGATCACGCGGGGGCAAAAGATCTGATTCATACACCCTCTTCCAGGTCTAAAGCCTCCTTGGGCCTCCCACAACAGCCTTTCAGATCTTTCTTGCATTCTTCTTGCTAAAATTTTAGCATAAAATTTACTTCCTAAGCTAATCAAACTGATAGCCCTATGGCTTGTGCAGTGTATCTGTGAACCTTTGCCTTTATACAAAGGCACGATGACCGCACCCCACCAATCGTCTGGGACCTCCCCTGATTTCCAGCATAAATTGCACAAAAACCAGAACAAGTCCAAGACGCGTGGCGTGGATATTTGATCATCTCGACAGTAACTCCATCTACTCCTACTGACTTATCGCATTTCAGACTTCGTATTGCCCTCTCAACCTCTATCTATAATAAACAGTTTAATAATAAATCACTTTAGTAATAATATTTATCAAAAATATCTTATAGGTATATTATTTAACATATTTAAAATAAAAAAATAAATTATTATATATTTTATATTAATCAACATTAACGAAAAACAATAATGACACCTGGAACGTCGACGGGCAAGAACAGCGTGCAACAACGACGTGCAACAAAGACGCGCCACAACGACGCGCAATGAGAAAATACGGTATTCGTGCGTTCGTTGGTCGGGTCGGTCAAACTCGGTTAATGTCGTAAAATTCCGGATTTTGAGGAAAACTCATCGCTTACTTTTGTCGATGTATGTTATGTACCATTGTATATCTTAAAGAAGCCTGGATTTAATAGCAGGCACGTTTTAATTCGAATAACTAACTTTTAACTTTGTAAAATCCGAAAATATCGAAAATCCCGGTTTTTTGTAAAATTAAAACCGGGATTCTTAAGACCTATATTTGGTCCGATATCCCGGGATTTTTGAATCCCGGGATCCCGGATTGCGACCCCTAGTATGGACTTAATGCTGTTGACCTGGAATGGTCTTGACAGCGTCACCGGGCTGGGAGGGGCGACTGTAGCTCGCCCCTGAAGATAAAAGTTACGAGCTTTGATGGACGCTCGTGAAGTGTTGGCGATCGCGGGGGAATGCCCCGCGTACGCTAATCATGGGGGGTACCACGCGTTGAATGTCGTCAGCATGCTATATAGGCTAGCATGCAATATGGCCGTTCTCGATTAATAGACTACACAACACAAAAAGCACAATTCAATACGAACCCGTAATTCCTGAGATTACTGCTTTCATATAAACAAACTTTACAACATCATTATATTCAATAGTTTTAGATGGAATTACATAATGAAACAAAATATGATATCGGTATATGGTCGAAGGGAGATGGCTAAATGCGTGATTCACATGTAACAGGTTGTTGCGGATTATTTATTTATAGTGATAGAAAGCAATAATTGGATAATACTTATATATAATTTACAATGCATACATTTTTAACTATTTATATTTCTAGTTACCTACTCTATTTTTTACCTTTTTGGAAGATGAAAGAGCCTCCTAGTTTCAAAAATATAATTTCTTTATGAATAATTATAATTATATATAATTTTTGAATTAAGCCGGCTTAATCATTTATGTTCGATTGCCTTTTCTGACTTATCAATTACATTTTTTTCAGAATTTAGTTTTTCGTGGAACTTTTGTTTTGAGAGAAGATGTCTTCTTATATGGATAGTTGCCCCACAAAGCAGGGTAGGCAGAGGGATAATCTAATCTAGTAGTTAAGACACTCCGTTCCCCACTTTCCGCCAAATTCTGGAGACATTGCATGTTAAGTGACAGAGCTTGGCTCGTTTTACCAGAGCAAGAACGAAAATATTAAATATTGAAATATTTTCCCCGAGTGTCACGTTTACAGTCGCACGCTAGTGTCATTGCGCCACGACTGAACTATACACAATCTTAAATTTTATAAAAATAATTTTAGTTTCTTAATTTGTGTTGTGTACTTCTTTCTTTTATTCTCTCTAACCTAGTTTTTATTGGTCCTCCTTTCATTTATTGAAAGTAAGTGAAAAAAGTACATTAACACTAGGTTCTCTCGGTCTGACTCGCAATAAATATAATAATAATAATAATAATACTTTATTGCACAAATAGTAATAAAACATACAGTTCATAACAGTAATTAAAAGATACACAAATGTGCAATGGCGGCCTTATCACTAAAAGCAATTTCTTACAGGCAACCATAAAATATCAAAGGATTTACTTCAAGCAAGAATACAGGAAGGTGCAAAAAGCATTGTTTTATAAATAAAATATAAAATAGTAAATACAAAACACAATAATTTTATACATACATACATACATACATACATACACACATACATACATACATACATACATACACACATACATACATACATACATACATACACACATACATATAGATATATTTACAAACGTACACTTATTATCGTATTGTCCGTTCAAACATTTAATTTGAGATAGAACTCTTTAAGACGACGCTTAAATATTCCAATCGATTGTGATCGTCTTACTTCAATTGGCAGCCTATTCCACAGCTTCACTGTCTTAACAGTGAAAGAATCACTATAGCATTTAGATCGGCACAAAGGAATTTCAAGGATATGGTTAAGACGAGAGCGGAGGTTTTGGGAATGGAGAGTGTCAGACCCCAAAAACTTAAAACGCTCCTTGAGGTATGATGGAGAAACGGGATTGTAGAGGATGGTGTAAAGGAGGGTTAGGGCATGCAAATTACGCCTATGTTCTATTGTCAACCATTTGAGTTGGCTACGGTACTGTGACACATGGTCATGTTTTCTCAACCCAAAAATAAATCTTATTATAAGATTTTGCAGCCGTTCGAGCTTACACAGTAGTTCTTGAGACAGATCTAAGAAGCAAGAATCAGCATAGTCTAATATAGGTAGAAGGAGAGCATGGGCCAAAGATATCTTGGTCTTTAGGGGCAAGAGATTCTTCCACCTTCTCAATCTACCTATAGTACAGAAAATCTTACGACTGCTTAGTCGTCAGACACGTGAGGCGACCAGCAAAATGCACTATCCATCCTGAGTCCCAAATTCTTAACACTCTTATTAACCTCTAAAGAAACATTATCAAATAAAACAAGGGGAAGAGGAGAATGTAATTTAGATAGCTGCTTAGAGTTGCCAAATATACACACCTGAGACTTATTAGGATTGATACAGAGCCCAAACGATTTACTCCAGTTGCTAATTGCTAGTAAGTCGGAATTAATTTTACTGATTGCACTGGAGATGTCGCTTACAGCTGCAGTTGTATATATTTGTAAGTCATCAGCGTACAGGTGGTAAGATGAAGATATATGTTGAGTGAGAGTGTTAATGAAAATGGAAAAGAGTCAAGGAGAGAGCACACCACCTTGCGGGACGCCAGCGTTGATAGCACATTGCGACGAATGCTTTCCGTCAAGCTTAATGCTTTGTGTGAGTCCGTGTAGATAAGAGGAAAACCATTCAGTAGCTTTCGAGGAGAAATTAATAGTTTTTAAAATTGCTAAGAAAATATCAAAATCTACCGTGTTAAAGGCGTTCGAAAAATCCAATAGAACAAGTAAGGTTACTTGCTGGTTGTCAAAACTACGTGTTATATCGTCACAAACTTTATTAAGAGCCGTAACTGTGCTATGCCCAGGACGGAAACCAGATTGGAAAGGGGACAGGATGTTATTATTGTGCGGATATTTATACATTTGTTCATGAACTATGCGCTCAAGAACCTTAGATAGGAAGGGTAATATAGAAATAGGACGATAGTTAGAGAAAGATGTTGGTTTAGATGCTTTAGGGATAGGGATTACAAGGGCATGGCGCCAAACATCAGGAAATTCGTTATAGGA
Source organism: Heliconius erato x Heliconius himera (assembly GCA_013421005.1). Classification (NCBI taxonomy): domain Eukaryota; kingdom Metazoa; phylum Arthropoda; class Insecta; order Lepidoptera; family Nymphalidae; genus Heliconius; species Heliconius erato x Heliconius himera. Next base: position 28,270 of record JAATLQ010015934.1, on the reverse strand, counting down.
TAGGGAGAAGTTAAAAATATGGCAGAGGACAGGAAGGATTGAGTTAAGTGTTAGGAGAATCATACGTCGGCTTATGTTATCAAAACCAGTAGCATCGGATTTGATTGCAAGCACATGCTTGCGTACCTCTGTTTTTGTAATAGGAGAAAAGTGGAAGGATTTGGATGCGGGATTGGACTGTAATGATAAAGAAGTAAGTGTTTTTATTTTATTACTGTCAGACATTAAATTAACAGTAGTAAAATAATTGTTCAGGGCGTTTAAATCCATGCAGCTGTTTAAGAAATCTCCGTCATTAGTGCGCCGGCCTCCTATACCCATCGCGTTCAGGAATTTCCAAGTTTTTGCTGGATTGTTATTGTTAATTGATGAGAAGATATAGTTACGCCGGGCATCTCTGCAAGTCTTATTACATCGGTTCCGTAGTTTCTTGTATCTTTGCAAATTTGCGTCTGTAGGATTTTTTTTGTATTTAGACTTTGCAGAGTTACGTTTGGCCATAAGTAATTTAATATCCGGAGTTAACCAGGGAGCAGAGAGATGCTTTATTTTAACAGGCCGGAACGGTGCATGAACATCAAAGAGCTCGGTCAAAATGGAGTTGAAAACATTTAATTTATCATTAATATTTCCGGCACTAAATATGCAATCCCAGCTAATACAGGCAAGATCGTTCATAAACTTCTCGTTATCTATGTTATTGAAGCATCTTCGCATCACAACGGTGGACGTTCGTTAACGGTTTCGGTGGACGTATTTTATATGACAAGTAAATGAGGTCATGATACGAAAATGCATCATCATACTTGTCCAAAACTTGCCACACGTTCCGTTGATGAGACGATGAGGTCCAGTAAGGATGGCGCACAACCAGGAAATAAGTGTGTAGCGTTCGTGGGAAGAATATTTAAATTGGTACTGTTGATAATATGTTTTAATCTTTTTGCACGAAAGTCGTTCTTAATTAAACATGTGTTAAAGTCACCCATTATAATAGTGTGGTCAGCCCCTGGAGCATATCTTTCTAACAGGTCCTCAAATGCATCAAAATAATTAATGTGTAAGTTGGGACTATAAAAGACGCCAAGTAGTACTCTAAGAGTGCCAAAGAGGACTTCTATTAGGATATGCTCCGCTGAGTTCGAGTAGGTTGAAGGTGATTTGTGTAGTATTGAGAAAGGAAAGTGACTACGAAGGTAAATAGCAACTCCCCCTCCACCCTTCTCTGTCCTATCATTGCGGATGAGGTGAAAACCTGGCAGAGTATATGAAGTAGATGGCAAGCCAGGCTTGAGAAATGTAAATATATTTGTAAGCTGATTTCCACATGAGATGACGTCCACAAATATGACGTAGCCTTGTGTAGTTAGTTCTGCATTCATATATTATTTATTTAGACTGAATTTGTTTTGGCACGAGGTGTGATTGTAAGAACCGGCTGGTTGTGGGTTCGATCCCCACTCGAGGTGACGAAATATTCATTTTAATTTATATTTCCATTTCTTCGCTCTGGTGTTGAGGTCAAGCGCGGCGTTGAGTCCTGCCACTCAACACTCAATGCCTCCAGAATTCGACAGAAAGTGGGGAACAGAGTATCTTAACTCTAGGTTTCTTCTGTCTATCCTGCTGTGTGCGGGATACAGCGTGAAGCTGATAAAAAAAATTGTTTTGAAAAATTCATTACAAGGCTTGCACTTTACTCTGCCAGCCAGTGAAAGCATGAATTAAATAATTATTACATAGTTGTTGTCGGCACCTATTCATAAATATATAGTTACAATGACTATTAGTACCTAAATATTAAAATAGTCACGACATAAACACAAAACTCTTTAACGAGGGCTCTTTCTTTTTTTGTATAGAAGTGTAAAAGGCCCTAGGGGCATCTACCCTTTGAAAATTCAAGGCAACTGTCGTTGTAGCTAGCAATGTGCCTTTTAAATTTTCAGAAAAATAATGTTTCAAAAGACTGTATGCGTAAAAAAACAAAACATATATATATTCTGCCACCACTGCGACGACTCCCTCGACGAGACGGTCCAGCACACTCTGAATGTGTGCCCAGCCTTGGCGTCTCAAGTTCGCACTACGCACGACGTCATAGCGAAATACTTTGCTCTTCCGGCCGCTGTTGGCCGTAGTGATGCTCGAGGAGGCAGTGGAACGGGCGAGGGAGGCTTCTGCCGAACTCGCCATAAAAGACCGGGTTGTCGGATGGTGGCACACGACCACTGCCTTCCACCCTAATGAGCCAGAGAGCTTGAAGAAGCTGACTGCTAACCTAGCCCGAGTAGCATGTTGCCAAGTCCCAAGTTTCCTCTGTGGCATTTCACGGAAGAATTTACTCTCCGTGGCTCGCGGCCAGTAGAGGTCGAGGAGGAGCAACGTGAGATTTTTGTGGGTGATTTTTGTCGGACGGCCTACCAGCAATCTGCCAGTTCGCGAGTCCCACATCACACCTGCTCGAATCCCCACTCGGGCGGGTATCCATAATAAGATTCCCTCACGTTAAAATAAGTTCTTAATTATTTAAAATTTTAATATGCTACTGAATTTAGGAATTTAAGTTTTGATTACTTATCATAGTGCAGCATAGGTATTATTATTAAGAGAGTTTATTACAAGTGATTTCTTCTTAAGTTTAATTAGTGTTAAATATGTTAAAATGATATCTAAATAATTTTGTGTAGTAAGTAAAAATGATTATATAAACACAATTTTATACTATATTTGATGATTATTTTACTTTTAATTTCAAACGTAAAACTATATTGATTTATTATTAAATTGTTTTATGATAATTTGAAATTTTATTATTTGGTAAATATAATGTAATTTACTATTTTCGTGAAAATATGCACGTAAAGAAACTCTACAAACAAAAAGAGGCTTTAAAAATACTAATTTTGGCAAATCTCGAAAACATTTAAAAAACCGGAATACCAGCATGTTTCTGGAGTCACTACCTAAAACATCTGTTTTGCGACCCCTAGTCGTAACTGAAAAATTTTATTCTAGATATTATTATTTGAGAAATTACAAGTGTCGCATATTTTTTGCTATCTACCTAATAAAAGATATATTATGTACGCATCAATCTCAATACATTGTCAGGATATGGCGCAGTCACGTGGGGCCACGTGAGCTATTAACATTCATTAGAATTGAGTGACAGCGGCTCGGTGGCGAAGGGGGGACAATGCGCAGGCGCAAGGAATTTTCCATTATATCCACCTAGCAAGCATTAATTCCAGTAAGTCCTTCAGCGACGCCCTATTTCTAGACACTTTAAATATTCAATGAAAATATTGGTCTATGTTTTTTTTCTTTCCTCGATCTGTCACGTTGACAATGTTTGTACCTAGAGAATTCATTAAATATATGTATATAGGAAAAAAGCCATCTCAAGGCAAAATAATGTATTTATTTATAAGTATACTTATTTTCAATTCAAATTGCGTAACCGTGACATTAGGACACGTTGAACGGGGAAATGAACAACTGTTACAGAAGTACGTGGTGAAGAAATGATTATTGATTATAAGAAAAAACTTCGTAATGCATTTGTTTTTATAATACTTGTAATAAAATCGTAATGGATCGCTATCTGTACATGGGGACCTTTATTAATGTAATAAAAAACAACACAACAGACAATGATTTGTCTGTTTGTTTGTTCACGCTAATCTTCGAATCAGCTTAACCGATTTAAATGTGGTTTTCATGTTAGATTTTGGCAAGCTTCCTTTATCATATAGTGTTGTTTTATTACAATCGGTTCATAAACAAAAAATATATGAATTTAAAGTTCTTATACTCGATTCACGAAGGCATGAGATAAAAGGTAAACATGTCAAAAAAAGGTTCTTTTACATGACAGGTTTGATGGAGTTATTATATTAATTAAAAAATATATATTTTAAGTCTTATTTCGCTTATAACGTTGTAAATGGCCATAAAATGTATTGTAATATTATCTTACAATTGAAATAGAATTATTGTTTTGCAAAATTCACATTTTTTTATCCTAAAATATTCAATTAAAAAATAAAATTAAATTAAATGAAAAGTAGTAAGTAAAAAGAACAATAATAAAAAATAAAGATTGTTTTCATATTTAAAGCCAGGAATATTTTAATTAAAAATTTTAAAATGTTGGTATTTTTTAAATATGTCATGTACATATAAAAACACCTAAAAGTCAACTTCTTCTTAAACTTCAGACACATTTAAGTGTTATAAAAATAAATTATATCTCGTAACTAATATTTATATTAAAATATTATTTTTCTAATATTATTAATATTACAACATTTTGTCATCCGTCAGATTATATTCACCATTTTCAGTTATTTTCATTGAATTTTCATGACTCCGTTGTTATTTTTATTTTTTTTTAAGTAAGAAACTTAAAAGTTTTGTTAAGTTTCAAATTATTTTCTGGCTGTTCTCTTTTTGTTATGTTTTGTATTGTTTTTGTTATTTTGATATTTATATACTCGTACTTCAGAACATGAGTAAACCTGGACCTGCACTTTGACATGAATAATAAAAACTTTAAGCTACATGAAATTAAATTGTTACAAGCCGATGCAATAAAAAATACAACAGTAGAAGCTTGGCAAAGCTGCATTGACCATGTGAAAAAGGAGACCAAGAGATGAAAAAAAATGTGCATTTAATAGATAATGGTGGACCGTTTCGTCATTAATGTTGGTGATAGTTCCTCAGAATCCACCGATATCTAATAAATAATTGAATAATAGATATATTAACTTTTATTATCCTAATAGTTAAGTAACTTTTAGTAAAACTTGTACATTTTCATTTAATTTTTTTCTATTCTTATTTTATATATAACATTCAATCACAACAAGCAATAATGCTGTATATAGAAAACTCCACGTTAAATAAATTAAATACAAATAAAAAAATACAATAAAGTTTGAGAAACAGAATTTGTTTGTTTACATTTTGTCTCATGCCATAATGAATCGAGTATATTTCGTCAAATTTGCTAATTGCTATAGCAGTTATTTGATGTAACTGCTTTGCTGAATTGGCTGAATCTTCAGCTTTCTGTTTTTATGATGATAAGAGAAACTGCGCTCGTCGTGCAGGCACATTTTCTTTCCGTCTACAGAATTTTTATACGTTTTCTTAATAAATATTTTTATCCTTCCTAAGTGTGGACTGACACTTTAAAAATCTTAATTTTTTTTTAAATTACTTAATGAGGCCGTCTTCGGTCACTAGATTCCCTATGCATGCGCTGCTATATGCGAGATATAGGATAAAACTGAAAAAAATATTGTTTACTTATATTTATACATCTACACATATAAATAAAACAAAAATATCTGTTTGTAAAATCAACATGGAACACCCGTAATCAACTGTTTAAGAAATTTTCGCTTTCTAAAAGATGGCACAGATTTTATCTGTGACAGGGTGTCCAGAGCGAACCTCATCTTTCACACTAAAATTTCAAGACGTGAAACGCTTGAACCACATTTGTGCTACTCTTATTATAAAATCCGTAAACCGCACAAATTTTATTCGCTTTAATTGGCGTTCGTCGCTTTTTTAACCTTCTTTGTAATAAAACTTAAAAATGTACCAAATTTCTTGGTCACTTACGTTCATTTTGCTTGTTTAAAACAAGCAAAATGAACGAAACAAATAAAAAATGACGGAAATTAGTTTTTTTTTTATTTAGTGCATCCTCAGAATGTCTACCATTTAATGGTACCAGCCAGTTACATTTAGTTCAGCCAAAGAGGTTTAATTACTAATAATACAATTTTTGCCCCGACCTATTGTATATACAAATTATGGTATATAGGCATGTTACACACCGCAGGAATGCAACCGCGTTTTTGTGTCATTTTAAATATGGCCGATTCAATTATTTCGTAGTTGACATCTGCACCGTACATAACCTATTTATGGACGTACTATGGACGTGGGAATGGTTAGATGATCGCAATAACATAATTCAATTTCCAAGAAAAATTCAAGATGTTTGTTTAAAAAGTTAGCTTCATACACATTAATATAAAGGAAATAAAAAGATGCAGTTTTAATCATATGTACTAAGTCCCTTAATTAGCCCTGCCCTTAAACGTTTGTAAATATATACTAATTTACATTCAATTATAAAAACAGAAAATAAAATAAATTAATGGCTATATTTTAAAAGCTGTAGTTATGTAATATTTACATTGTTGTGGCAGTCAATGTACAATTTTTTTACGTATATACCCATGTATGAGGTAATAATGAATTATACACATTCTTTGTAAAATTATGAGATACTTACTAAATAGTATCTCATAATTTTACAAAGAATGATCTAAATCAGTGGTTCCCAATCAGTGGTCCGCGAACCACCAGTGGTCCGCAGAAGCCTAAATATGGTCCGCGAACGATTTTAATTTTATGACTGAGGATGGTGAGGCGAAGTTTCTGTTTATTTATCACAGTTCATTTTTATTATACCTACATACAAAGTGGTCCTTGATCAAGAAAAGGTTGGGAACCCCTGATCTAAATAGATCGTGCCCAAGACTTATAGATATGTCATGAAAAAAATATAGTCAGGTGTACAATGTACTCATACAAGCAGACAACCAAAAAAATTAAAAATCTTACACTACATTTTTTTTTGGTATGTAATGAAATGATAATAAATAATATGTAATGAAGAAATAAGTATGTTGTTTTTATATCTATTACTTAGTGCAGACAATTCAGTAAAAGATTGATATATATGCTTCAATGGTTTCCTGGAATATGTAGTTTCTACAAAATAAACATCGTAGTGTATACTACGACCCGATGACGATTTTACATTTGCCTTTCTGTGTATCACTTCATTGCGAAATCAATCAGCTAAACTGACTCCGTTTATCCTACGAAGAGATGGTATCTCCACAGCATTCTTCTTTCTTCCGGTATTCTTCTGTAATATCCTCGTATCGCTGTCGTTTAACAGCGTCGGTACCAGCACAACACTTTCATCGTCTCAAATATTAACTTAAGTCTAAAAAGTGCGGTTAATTACCACTAATAAATAATTATATAAGTAGTAAACAAAAATACGTTTACAAATTCTATCTATTTCATACAATAGATGCACCGTACAACATTCACTATCTTGTATATAAAATAAGTATAAATAATATGTGTATTTATAAATTCAATTATTAAATCGTTATAGCATGCAAATATTTTACCGTTCTAAAAACATCTATATATATTTATATTTTATACAAAGCTATTTTATAGTTAAGAGTTATTTAAGTTAGTAAATATTTTGGAGGCCGGTCGTGGCGCAGCGGCACGAGGTGTGACTGCAAAACCAACCGGTTGTGGGTTTGATCCCCTCTCGAGGAGATGAAATATTTACTTAAATTTATATTTCCATTTCTTCGCTCTGGTATCGAGGCTAAGCGCGGCGTTGAGTTCTGCCACTCAACACGCAATGCCTCCAGAATGCGGCAGAAAGTGGGGAACAGAGTGTCTTAACACTAGGTTCCCTCTGCCTACCCTGCTGTGTGCGGGATACAGCGTGAAGCTGATTTTTTATTAAAAATATTTTTGACTGATTTTGCCACATTTTATTCAAACATATATTACAATTTTTTGTACAAATACATTCTCACGGTGTATTTGGCTCATAAAATTATATTCTAATATAGTTTCCGTTTATTTAATAATGCCCCTAACAAGGCTCGATGGTCGCAAAACATGTTCAAGAGTCCATTGTTCGTCAGAGTCAGAAAGGCCACGGTTGATTTATAGTGGCGAAGGCGTTTTTGTTTCATCTCAAATAAAAGGTGACATCGTCAAAACCGTCTTGTAGAGATCTCGAAATCCCGAAAATGGTGGACTCTAATGTTTTATTCATTTGATTTCATTAGCGAATAGTTTTTCAACGTCGGCTCCCAGCACGGCGGGGTCACGGTGCGAGTACCTACAGGCTACATGCATACATATGTATGAAACTCTAATAAATTGGATGGAGCCATGTTTTTAGATTTCACTAAACGCGCCCCATATCGCGTCGTTATTCGTTACCGCACTTTGGAACAAGTAGTTTTTTTATTGTCGTTCGTCCTCCTCTTGACGTCTTGTCTCGCTGTCCATTCAATACGTTTTAAAGTTTTTTAACACGCTGGACTTTAACTGAAACGATAATATTATAGAAATATTTTTATGTTGACATTTGACTCTTGTTGCGAGATTATTAAAAAAATAATATTAGAAAAAAAAAGATATTTGAAAATAAAATTACAAAACATATCTATTCAATAGTTTTACAAGTTAGTGTTAAAATATGAATACTTAACACAGATTAAAAAGTTACGCGGTCAAGCACTTTATGTATTGTAGCTTCGATTCTTCATCGGGAAATAAAATATTAATAATTATTTTAATTGCCTTTTTCTGGTAACAAGGCATAGCGCGCCGTAAAGTTTCGCCACTCAACAGGCAATGTCTCAAGAAGTGTTTTAATGAGGAGCGGAATGTCTTAACACTAAGTCTCCAGGTTCCCTCTGCCCACCTGTCTATGTGCGGAATACTGCGTGAACCTAAAAAATACTATATACATTTATTATGTTTTTGTTTCCGCGCTTTTTCTGCAGATAAGTAAGGTCTTTTTTAAACAATATTCTAAAGATCGTGTGTTAACTGATGGAACTCAACTTCCGTGCTTGGTGTTGGCTAAATATTATCATTTTTTGTGTGGGAATCGAACACTAAACCTACAGCGTTATCTACGTTATGTGCGTTTTTTTAGCGTCACGCTATATTCCACAAACACCAGGATAGGCAAAGGGAACCTAATGTTTACACTGCCCACTTTCACGGCCCACCCAGCTTCCCCCCTTCCTACGCCCATGTGCTCCAAAATTGGCCTCACCTCATACATTATGATATCGATTGTAAAAGCTAAAAAAAAATACAGCGGTACATATCCAGCGGTAGACTCAGCTGTATCTTATTGCGCTGATACTTCTATAGAGTCTTGTTCTCATACATATATGGATACGGCGTGGACGTCCACCACCTCCGTTCCGTTAGTTACTTGTGTATTCTAATTACTTAACCTTAGGCATCGATGCCTGCAATTATCTTGTTATGGAGATTAGTCACTTTGCATCTCGTACGCATTGATAATTTTATTATGTACTGTAGCGTCTTAGCGACGGTGTGTGTTTGTCTGCAGTACGTTTGGAAACTTAGCTATCGCTTATTTGAAAATGTAGCGAAATTATTAATTTCTAAATTTTAATTATATTGGTTTTCCAATATTATTAATTATTCAATATTTTGTAGTGTCAGCATAGCATTAAAAAAAACAGCTTCACGCTGTATCCCGCACACTGCAGGGTAGGCAGAGGGAACCTAATGCTAAGACACTTTGTTCCCCACTTTCTGCTGAAGTCTTGCCGCGCTTGTCCTCGACACCAGAGCGAAGAAATGGAATTTTACATAATATACTTATATTATAAGAATTTTGGTATGATGGCATTATTTATTAATATCGCCTTTACATTCAAAGATGTTATTGTATTTAAGAATACCTTATTTGATTTTGTTTCTGATTATCGATTATATGTAGAAGTAGACGCTGTGTGTTTTTCTAGTGGAGTTCACCAGGTAGACAGTAGTGTAGTCGAAGCAAGTTTTGTATTAAAATATAGTAACATTGTATACATATATGTTTTTTTTCTGTATTTTTTCATCTTCACACAGTATCCCGCTCCGTTTCCCACTTTCCGTCGATTTCTAGAGGCATTACGTTGAGGGGCACAACTCAACGCCGCGCTTTGCCTCGACACAAGGGCGAAAGAATCAAAATATTAAATATTTTACTTCCTCTAGTGGATATCGAACCCACAACCTGTCACGTTTACAATCAGACGCTTGTGCTCCTGCGCCACGACTAGCCTCTTGAAGTCTTGGATTAAGTAGAATTAAAACTTAGTGTTAAATTATTTACATTCGTTTTATTACACTATTATGTTTTATGCAATTTTACGTGTGTTTAGGTATTACCTACCTGTGAGGGAGTTTTTAGATATGGACTGTTATTTTTAATTAAACCTTCTTGAGTTTAATGTGTCTAAACTGTTCAATTTAATTATTTGTATTTTTATTATTATCGTATATATTTAATTAAATTAAGTTGAAGGTACTTTTTGCAATGTAGAGATTTGTCTAGGGCTGTCAAGATATTTCTGTAAAATTCAGCTAAATAAAAATCTTATTTTGTTTACTACATTGTATACAAAGGTTTTTTTTGCTTTTATCAAGAAAATGCTTTGTAAAAAAAAATAAAAGAAGAAAACATAATTTTCTGAATAATAATTTTTATTTTGTTCTAAAAGTGTTATAAATATTAAAGAAAACTCATGCTTTTATATTTTTTTGTGTATATGTGTTTTACCATACAAAAAAAATCAATAGTACATTCCCAGCACCATCTCTCACGTAGTCCCGCTTCGTAGGGCACGATCATTACCAACTTTTTTATCAATACACATACACTCGTAAATATAGATACTTCTAAAGTAGAACATTAGCGATCCGACCGGAAGCAGCAATGCGACGCACGCGACCGACGCTTTTTGACTTTTTTACTACAAAAGAGTGCGGAAGTTATGTTTCAAGGGCATTACGCACACCTCATTAAGCAACTCCTCTCAGTGGAAGGGCAACTGTATTTATTGCTGCACGCTTTGACAACCCTGGCTGGAGAGACACTGTGCTCTACGAAACACCCCAAAAATAAGAAACTATTGAAAAATCTGCTCTATTTCCTAAGTTTAAGATAATTTTTGCAATGTAGAGCGAGCTATGTAGAGATCATATTTGTCTAGGGCTGTCATCGGAAGAATTATCTTTCGGAAAGTAATACAGTCATTAGTTTATGACATCTTCATCTGTATCAGTCACGGCGTCCGCTCTAACGGGCGGGAAGTAGGGGCGAGGGCGGGCGGCGGGCAGGGGCAGGGGCGGGGGCGGCGGGGGACGCTATGCAAACCATTTATTTCAGCTACAATTAATGATGTAAATGATGTCGTGTGAAATTTGTTATAGCGTGTTCATTTACTATTCGTTTGGTAAACATTATAGTTTGTTTATATTATTGATATTTTACATAATTTTCCGCTGTGAGTCCGTTGGTTGGCAGATTATGTAATATTAGATAATTGTGATTTTAATCCAAAACAAGGAATAATGATCAACCTTAAACGTTGTTGCACTTTCATTATGGACATAGGTATTGGTCTCTACATAAAAAACATAATACTATATCATATTTATAGTCTGAAGTCTTCCAATCCCAATCTCAGTCAATGAACGGTAAGCGCTTAAGTAATAGTTACATGCGTTATCAAGTAACTATATATTCGTAAAAGTAAATAAATAGTTTTAACGTTAATACGAAAAAATAAAAAATGAAAAATTTCATACGTTTTAAAGAAATACATATTTTAAAATAATATTTATAAAACGTAGAATGAAATTACTTATCCCTAGACTGACTGCCTGCCATGCAAAGTATGATAGTTGTGAAAATATTTTGTCACTTTTGGGGTTTTGTACCTCAAATGGTAAAAACGGAAATCTTATAGGGTCATTTTATTGACCGCCTGTCTGACTGTCAAAACCATTTATCTCGAGATCGCTTAGAGGTTTAAGCTTAATTAATATCAAATAATCAGGTCAATAATCCCTTGAAGCACAGAAAAAATCAAGCGTCTAAGTTAACACAATCAAAATTACGAGCATTTATGTATGTATCGAATTTGCTGTATTTTGTATAAAATACAGCAAAATCGCCGCGCAATCAAAGCCTTTCTGTACTTAGTACTAAAGTACTTTCTGTGCAACTATTATGTGAATGAAATATGAAAATTGGAACGAAGTGAGAACTTAAAACACAAATAAAGATTGTTTACAACTTTATTTATTTTTTGTTATATAATTAAAATTACTTTTATTAGCTTCATGCCATATCCTACATACCTGTAGCAGTTCTCCACTTTACGTCCAATTTTGGATACATTGCGTGTTGAATGGCAGAACTCAACCTTATATCTTGTTACCAGAATAAGTAAATGAAAATAATGTTTTGCCCCGAGTGACGACCTACGACGCGCGACGGCCTAGTCACATCGATAAGTGATAAGCGATAAGGGATAATCAATTATCGATGATTGACGATTTATAGTATACATTAATTATAGTATTAATTAGCAGTTTAAAAAGGAAATAAGGTTTAAAGTCTTGCTAATATTTATTATCAACATATTAATATGGCAGCAGAATATTTGAAATTTTTTTTATCCAAAAGCTTGTTTTTTGTGGTAATGCTTAAAATATTAGGAAAAAAATAATGATCTATCATTCTCATCTCGGATATCTTCTAGAGAAAAATCTGTAATAATATAAATAAAATATTTAATTTTCAGCTTCACGCTGTATCCCGCACACAGCAGGGTAGGCAGAGGGAACCTAGTGTTAAAACACTCCGTTCCCCACTTTCTGCCGAATTCTGGAGGCATTGCGTGTTGAGTGGCAGAAATCAATACCGCGCTTAACCTCGACACCAGAGCGAAGAAATGGATATATAAATTTAAGTAAATATTTCATCTCCTCGAGTGCAGGATCGAACCCACAACCAGTCGGTTTTACAGTCACACCTCGTGCCGCTGGGCCAGGGCTAGCCTCGAATTAATATAATATCGTCGTATTAATATAATAACTTAAAAATACGTTTCTAAATCCTACTTCTCGAGGATTCACGTAATGAACGAACTTGCGGGCCCCACCGCCCGCGCCGCCTCCGTGTTCATATATGTATATTCATTTTATTTTTGTAGTACATTTTTTAATATTTGTCGGGTATTAAAAACTTGCATTACAAGAGCGTAACAAAAATATACAGAGTATACAGAGGGAGCCTAGTATTAAGGACTCTCCGCTCTTACTACTATTTTACCTGAATTCGGGAGCCATTGCGTGTTGAGTGGTAAAACTCAACGCCGTGCTCTGCCTCGACAATAGAGCGAAAAGAACATTTTAAATATTTCATTTCCTCGAGTGGGAATGACCCGCCGCGCTTATAGTCACACGCTTGTGATTGGCATTTTAAATATTTTATTATATTCTCTCTTTTACAATATTATATTATGAATTTTAAAAAAATATTATAAAAAAAATATGTATTTAAGTAGCTTCAACACTTGAACCATTACGCTGATATTCGGTACTAATTTTAGTTCAGTATAAAATAGATGCTCTGTTTAGATAAAACGCCACTGAAATTATTTGAGTCTTTGCAAATCATTTGGAAAAAATGAAAAATAAATGTAATTAGATAAGGCATAGGCAGATAGATAGGCAGTAATTATATTGAATTTTGAACATTCAAAATTATTTTTACTGCCATCTAGCGGATTAGGCTTAGACTAACTACAATAACATTACCGCGAGCAGTTGTGAGAAACGCCATGAATTTGTTGTTACAAAAGCTCTTAGTAGTTTTAAAATATATCGGCAGATGTAGTTGTGTATAAAAAATCGCTTGAAGCAAAAAAGTTTTATAACATTAATGTTAAAATATATGAATTTAATTAAATATAAACATAAGAATTCATATTGTATAATTTATAGATATAATGTATATTGCGCAGTGCATCAAACATAAAATGGCATATTATAGATTAAAAAAAAACTAAATAAAAATCATATACCAACAAGCTTGTTAGGCGGAACCATAGCAACTTATAATAGTCGTTTGTTATTTTGTCATAAACAATCGCGAGGACACTGACCATTGAGGGTCGATATCGAGAGATAGCATCGACCTGTAGCTATGACGTATGGAGATTCCATATTCGAACGCGTTACAGTCAGGCGTAGTAATAGAGGGACGTCGCGTGGCGCATGCTGTGTTGAGCTGTATCGAGCTGTGCCGTGCTGGTAGCAGCTGTGAGTGAGTTGTGCATGTGCTGCGTGCTAGCAGCGGTGTGCGAGGCGCTGTGCTTGCGGGCGCTGGTGTCGCCGGATGAGCGTCTCGGTGCGCGCGGTGCTAGTGGAGGGCCCGCCGCGCCTGAAGGGGCCCTACACGTACGTTAGTACGCCGCGTGCGTTGTACAATAATGCCAAACTCAAGAGAGATCCATCATGGTAAGTAATAAATACCCAACTTATAATCTATTATCCTTTTTCTGTTAAGTCATCTATACGTCAGAATATTTTATAAAATACACATGTAAATTGGAAAAAGCAAAAAGTATATATAAAATGTTAATTGATGTAAATATTGGCCGTACGAAATTTTCATAATCATTGATAATCACGTTTTATTCTATAGTATCATAATCACAGGCGTTCGATTACTTTACTAATAGCATACATTATGAAATCCAGACAAGTACCAGGAACCTAGAATAATAATGAGTCAACAGGATTCCACGTCGCGACTGTCAAGTGTCACGAATGTCACATTTCTATTTACTCGCATGCATACATAATTAATAGACATCTACTAGATTGGTGTAGGTGCATTCAATTACACTTATTCATTCCTCAAGATACACACACACACAAAAAAAAATGCTATTGCTTTTTATACTATACATCATACATACATACAAATAAATGTTATTAATAAGCCTATATTTTTATTGATATCCCGAAAACTTATTTAGTAGATACTTACAAACATTGCTTTGTATTTTTTAATAAAAAATCGTATAGTTATAAAAACCGTTAAAACATTAAAAGTAAAAATTTTCATATTTGTAAAATTTCCCAAATTAATTTCCTTAATATCGGATGTCTGCTTATGCTTACATATTTATATGTAGCTTAGTATTTACAAGCAGGTGTAGGCATAAGTAGACGACCACAAGTTCCATAACCACAACATTTATAATTATCTCATATTACAATAACAATATTATTTTTTATTCCTACAAATACATTTTCTTTCTAAATGAAACTCTTTAACTAGATTAATCGTGTTTATTCATTAGACATTAAAATTTTTTGCACGCCCGACGTTTCGTTTTTCCAGTAGCCCGTAGTTACGGTACGGGTAGACTGAGATAGTAGCCTTCTGTCAATTGACATAATTATAACATCAAACTACTGCCGACGAATTCTTAATTGAATCGGGTACTGTCCCGTGTGTTGGGTTTCGTTTGAGAATTCTTCTCAGAAAGTTCTTATGAGGGATTCCCAGGATAACTGTTCTCCTTAGCGGGGTTTACCAAATTATCTAATGATTGGGTTCATCCGCTGTGCGCTCACACACAGATTGATGTGTTGTGACGACTTCAATACACGCCCATTCTTGAAATCGGATATGTGTTCATTCACCATAACACCGATGTTTCTCTCTGTTTGGCCAATGGATGATAAGCCATAGTAGTACGCCTAGGAATATTATTTTTCAAAAGAATATAATATTGCACTGGTCTCAAGATTTGGCTCACTAGGTAGGGACTGTGTAGGGTGGTGAGAATCACCATTGAGGTATCTATTGGTATGCATGGGTTTCCTACAATATATAATAAAGAGAGATTTGAACCCGCGCCTCTTTTTGTCAGGCAATGTCGATTTTTTTTTTCGATTTCGAAATATGTAGAATAACACATTAAGAATGTTAAAAATAAAATCGTGATCTGATACCATATATTATTACGGACGATTGTCATGATGCAAGAGCATAAGCGTGTGAGCTATAAACGCGACAAGTTGTGGGTGAGATTCCCACTCGAGAAATGGAATATTTAATACTTACATTTCTTCGCTATGGTGTCGAGGCACAGCGCACAGTAGATTCCGCCACTCAAAACGCAATACCTCTAGAATTCGGCGGAAAATAGGTAACGGAAGTGTCGAAATGTGAACGGAGTGTCTTAACTAGGTGCCCAGGTTCCGCCGTTCTACCCTGCCATGCGCTAGATACAGCGTGAACTTAAAAAAATACCTATACAGTTTCAGACGATCTTTTACAATTAGCGTTGATAGGTATATTTTTTTATTGTTCATCTTCACACTGTATATCCGGAAGATAACAGGATAGGCAGAGGGAACCCTAGTATTAACACACTCCGTTCCCCACTCTCCGCCGAATTTTGAGAACATTGCCTGTTGGGTGGCGGAACTCATCGCCGTATTCGCCACGGTACCAGAACGAGGAAATGAAAATAGTAATTATTTCATTTTTCGAGTGGTAATTGAACCCACAATCTGTCGCGTTTATAGTCACACGCTTGTGCCCCCGCGCCACGACTGGCCTCGGGCGGTGGAGAACTCGCGTGCTCAACGCGATCAATGCGATCCCACCAGGGTCCGACGACGACGGTCCGTAGACGATACTATCGCAAGGTTACTTTATATCTGATGATTTATTTTCAACACTCGAAACTTAAAGCACGAGAACAGTTACTTTTTAAAATTATAAAATAAAATTTGCTTTCACATCAAAAATTTGTTTATTTTTTTTTTATATTAAGAGTCACGCCAACATTGCTTTCCAACGAATTTAAATTAGTTTCGTAATACCTTCGTTGGCTAGACTATAGGAACATCCAATGTTATCTTACTTTAAGTTGTTATACATAAATATTATTACAAAGAAAAAAAACATTTTTTATTGTACGTAACATATACCACTATTACATTGTTTTAGTATAATATATTAATATAAAACCTTTAAAAATACATAAAGCTTATTCGTAATCTTTTAAACGATGAGACCAGTTAGCGCGTTATATGGGAAAATTTCTTCAATTTTCAAATTGTCAATCGTATGGATTGTTTTATGGACTCCAAATGGCGTTTAGAGAAATCCTTACTCTCTAAAACTGACCATAAATCATAATCCAGTAGATTAAGATTAAGACTAGATGACAGCCAGTATTCGATTCTGATGAAGTCCGTTTGTAATCAAGATTAGGTGGATCGAACTGTATGACCCGGCGCTAAGTCTTGATCTAAGGATCGTGCTTGGTTACTGAACATGGTTTTGTTAAGGGGCTTAATTACCTTTTTAAGAATCCTGATACACTTGTGCTGATGTTTTGATACCGTTTTTCGCAAAAATATGGCTCAATCACTCCTACATTGGCTAAACCACCCCACCCAACCCTGATTGAAGTCGAATAATGTCCACGATGTACTCTGTTGAAAAATTTATTGGAAAGCTTCTTTAGAACTTTCAGCAAAAAAAAATTATCATTTTGTTTGTTAAAATATTGCTCAATTCTAAAATAGTTGTCATCCGCAAACGTTTTTTTCTGTGACATCCACCTTTTACGTACGAACACAGAGGAAGTTTCATTGTAACTATCAATAGCCCGGTACACAAATATTTGACTATTACCAAACGTATGGAGAATTTTAAGAAGTATATTTGGCCATGTATGCTTAATGAATGCAATCACACCGATTGGGTTCTCTTTATCATCTCACTCCATTTTAACATTACAAAATATTTTACAATATATTGCCGCGAAATCAAATAAGAATATACAATTTATTGTATATCTATATATATAAAAGGACTTGTGCTGACTGACTGAGGTAAGACGCACGCAGAGCCGTAACCGCTGATGGTAGAAACGTGAAATTTGGGCAGATGTTTATTTTCATATTCTGGACATCCACTAAGAAGGGAATTTGAAAAATTTTAACCCTAAAGGGATGAAATAGGGGTTGAAAGTTTGTATGGAAAAAAAAAATATCTGTACCGATTTTTATAAAATTTGAAATTGAGACTCTTAAAAATATTTTATTGAACACGTGTTTCATGGTTTTTAAGAATTCACCCCTTAAGGGTTCAAATAAGGGATTGAAAATTTATATGGAAAAATCTTTAAATTGCCACCGATTTTTATAAAAATTTAAATTCAGACTATTAAAAATATTTTATTGAACACGTGTTTCGTGGTTTATTTAGAATTCACCCCTAATAAGCGGGCGAAGCCGCGCGCGCCCTCTAGTTTACAATATTTACAAACGTATATAAATGATATAGTAGAAATTCAAATGTAATATTTAGTTTATTTTTAATTGTAACAGTAGGTATGGCCAGACTAAGTTTATTAATACATATAGAAAAAAAAAAAAAATCAGCTTCACGCTGTATCCCGCACACAGCAGGGTAGGCAGAGGGAACCTAGTGTTAGACACTTCGTTCCCCACTTTCTGCCGAATTCTGGAGGCATTGCGTGTTGAGTGGCAGAACTCAACGCCGCGCTTAACCTCGACACCAGAGCGAAGAAATGGAAATATAAATTTAAGTAAATATTTCATCTCCTCGAGTAGGGATCGAACCCACAACCAGTCGGTTTTACAGTCACACCTCGTGCCGCTGCGCCACGACCGGCCTCTATATAGGTTTATATTAAATAAGAATAAGCACTTATAAATTGATAATTTCCAGAAATTATAACTTAATTTTTTCATACGTTTAGGTACTTAATGTACTTACTTAATAAAATTTAAGAAACTGAATTTGACTCACTTGTAATTGATGCGTCATTATGAAAATTGGCAGTCCGAAATGTAGCTTACGTGACTCTTACAATAAGATAGGGTTATCGAGCTGGTCTGATGATGGAGCTACAACTTTAATATGTAGTAGAACTCTATAGATTACTAATAATTGTAAACCAATGGCGATTTACCTCATAGATAATTTTTTACTTTTTAGTGTCCGATAAAAGTGTTTTCTATTATAGTAATATAACGTGGACAAAATTCGTATAGAATTAAATATTACACAAAGAAGGTTATCAATTAATACGTATAATATGTATAAATTAGAATTATTTTAGGTTCGTAGAATTTAACTATTTAGCGTTAGAGGGTCGCGTGAAAGATCGAACGCCGCGATATAGACTTAGATGAAATGTTGCTATTAGTTTTACAGAAGAGCATTGCCCTTAACCTTGGCTCGCAAAAGCAAAGAAAATGTTAGGTCCGGTCGGGAGGACTTTGTGTGGTCACCGTCGACTTGGTAACCAACGCTACTTGTGTTTTCCGACTCTACTTTACATTATTTTTTGTATTTTATTTTTTATCACCATCTCATCTTTGTTTTATGAAATATTTAATTTAGAAAATATTTTTAAACAATTTTTTTAAGTGTTTGAAAATATTTAAAAAATGGTATTCTCTCTTGCCAAACGATAATTCTAAGTAATTCTTTTTGGGTAGCGAAAATTTGTAAAAATCTCTCTACAGAGATTCTATCAACATAAATAAGTTATAACAAGCGTATAAGAATTTCGACGTAGCTCGATGAGAACGTATGGCTTAGTTGGTCAGAGCGCTTGGACGGTCACAAAGAGGCGCGGGTTCAAATCCCGGTATGTTCAAATTTTTATACGGTTTCTTAATAAATATTAAAAATATTATTGGTAGACACCACAATTATTGCAATACATAATGGAATAAAGCTGTTGTCATTAGTCATAGAAACTGTTATTGCCCTTTAGGTAGGCTCTTAGTTTTTTTTTAGCTTATCGCATAGAGCAGGACAGATAGAGGAGACATGGGAACTTAGTGTTAAGACACTCAGTTTCCATTAAGTCGCGCTTTGCTTCTACTTAATGCAAGAATTTAATATATAAATTCTTTAAAACACTAATAATTTAATGTTAAAGCAACATACATTCTTTTATGTTTAATTAGGAAAAGTAAATTATTGTTATTTTTATATTTAAATTAACCTCTGAGAAATTATTCCATACGTATTTTTTCTGTATACCTATAATAATACTTATCGCTTTTTCCTAATTACAATTTAAATAAATACGTTAAAAAGCCGTTCTATATTATTATAGGTAATAACGCGTCGTAATCTACGCTCAGATCGTAACAAAAGGGAGTAGGGTCAGTAGAGTCCTGCCGCGTCGGCTGCGTACTGACGCACGTCCGGTCTCCTTGGGAAATATTAAGGTTTAGTAGCAAAGGTCAACTTCTCGCTAACATTACATGCTACGTTGGAGGACATTAGGATTATATTAGAACAATGAGGCGCTTTTACCCTAAAGTATTATATAACAGTTGAAAATTTATTGTTACTTTTTTTATTTTCTTCATATAATTTTATTTTCTCATGATTGAACGAGGCCAGTCGTGGCCTTGTGTGGTTTGTGCACCTGCTCACAAGCGTGTGACTGTTTGTAGACTGGTTGTGGGTTCGATTCCCATTCGAAGAAGTGAACTGGTTCATGGCAGGTTCCCTCTGCCTACTTAGCTTATATAATAATTCTTCAATCGTGAATGATCAATGAATGACCTCAAGCGTCACACTTTATCGACTAAACAATATAATATTTCCCGAAACATAGATTACTTACTAAGCTATTATCTATCTGCTTATCTGCCTAAGGCTCGCGTTCGCGGCCACAGCAGTCTCACCTACCTCTTGTTTTGTTTACTCACAGCGATTAGTTCGCGACGCTACGTCGACGAGCGCGCCCGTTGTTGTTGTAGTTTTATTTTTTAAATATTCACTACAATTCACATAAATAATTAAATTTATTCCCAAATTTTTATGTTAATATGAAAAAAAAATATAATTATTAAAATAAAACAATAGATATATTGTGTAAAACGTCAATATAGCAGTTAATTACTAGAGCCACCTCGTAAGCTAAAGAAAAACAAACAAAAACGTGCATTAGTCACTTTAATTTTCTTATATATGCTCCATACATTGCTCAACTAAGTCTATAAGTTCGAAGTAAGTTATCAACTCCGGCACCCCCGTGTTTACCGCCGCACGCCCACGTGGGCGCTTGCGCGACGGTATACGTGCCGCATTAGTGCGCCGCTCGGAACTGAACGCCGTAAGCGACGCGTATGGCCGCGGCGGATACGTCTATCAGTGCCGCGCGCTGACCACCGGCGACCATCGGCGGCCACCAGCGCCGCCGTGACTCAGCGGCAGTAATGCTCGACGTCCCCTCCGAGGCGAATGCCTTCACCGTTATCAACGCCGAGGCGGCGCGGCGCGGCGGCGGCCGCGTGCCTGCGCGCGTAAACGTCGTGAAGCCGCTGCAGCGCGATGACGGCCGCACGCACCTCTCGAGCGCCGCTAAAGACCAGGTGACGGAGAAGATGGTGGCCGCCGTTGCGCCCATGACCATTCTCGACCCTAAGTTCACGCGGGCTCTCGACTTCAAGCTGCGCCGGTTGAAAGAAAAAGAAATCTTGGAAGCCAACCTGCGCCGCCCGACTCGCAACCGACGCCGCCCCGGAGCGCTCGCCACCTCTAATCCCAACCTGAGCTGGAAGGATAGCACCCCCCCGAAGAGGACGATGAGTCAATCTCAGCCGCGAATAGACACAATACCTGATGATGATGAACAAGGCAAGATTGGTACAAAACCTCCAAATACAAATAAAAGTCGAAGTAAAGCGTCGGGAGTCAATGATACGGAAAAGCCCCGTTTTATAACTACTGTAAAATCAGGGCAGTTTTTGTTGCCCCCGCCGGACGTCGCGTGCCTTCTCGGATTGGACACGTTGTACCCGTCTCAAGAGAGGGAGAAAATAGTTTATTCTTATTCAAGTAAACCTAAAGCCGTGTCCAACAGATCGAAGCGCTCAATTCCAGATAAAAAGACTGAAAGCATCCCGAATGGGGCGCCATCCGGCGCCGCTACCACCGGACGGGCACATGCCGGGGAACTGTTCGGGGGTGTCCGAAGCTTAATAGCGGGAGTTGCCGGAGTCAAGCATCTACTCGACCAACACGACCATGCGTTAGTTTATTGCCATGTTTTTGAACCTATCCATTTAATAGCAAAATTTTGTGCCAAATATATAAATAATGCATTCTATTCAGAGTTATCGTGCATAATGCACACGTTATCGTTGGTATCGATTACAGACGCTACACGATGGTGTGAATCACTGACAATAATAATATTCAGAATCTTATCATATTATTAGGTCGATGTAATAAACTTTTTATCATACTTCATTAATATAATACAAATATTACGACCCCATTTTAAAATACCTGGTCTAGCAATGTTATCCAATTTTATAAATATCACAACGATAAGTAGAGAGGTCAGGCTATTATTGGGGGTCGCCGGCGGCCTACTTCCGCCCGCCGCCGGCCGACAGGTCACTACCCCTGCGAACCTTACATATCTTATCATTCAAAGAAAACTTACAGCTCGTTTTACTAAACTACATACATACATAATTAATAATCACAAAATAAATTTTAAAACTTAAAAAGCACTCTGAAGTATTATAGTTCTAAACTCTTAGCAGGCACATGAAGTTTACGCTATTAAAATAATACCATTGACCTTAATTACTTATTCGTTTTTTTTTTAAATGAAGGCAAATAGCGATTTAAGATTTTATATTTATAACCCATACTGATTGAATTGTACTGTTATAGGTAAAGCTAACAAAGTATGATTAAATTGCCCATATATTATTAGTGTGGCTCAACATTTTCCTAAAATACTTTTTATTGTTAGTGTGGGTTACAATTTTAAAATTAAAATATTAGCAAAAATAGTTTAATACTGTTAATCTGTCTACCCGCAGCGGAAGCTTGGCGCCGGCGGGACATGCCAACCTGATGCACGACAAGCGAGTGGTGCGCGGGAGCACCTTCGCCGCGCACCCGCAAGCCTCGGTAAGTGGTTCAGCTCACATAATAAGCGTGTCAAAACTTTTTTTTTCTATCAGCTGTTTCCCGCATGTAGCAGAGCAAGCAGAGGGAACCTAATATTAGGAGCCCCCCTTTTGGCCGAATTCTGAAGTTAATGCGTGTTGAATGCCGTGCCTTGTCTCGACATCAGAGCGGAGACATGAAAATATAAAATATTTCCTCGAGTGGGCATTGAACCCACAACCTGCCGCGCTTACAGTCACATGCTTATGCCCCAGTGCCACGACTGGCCTCTTAATTTTAATCACCTATTTTATTTCGATTAAACTACTTCACTTGTAAAAATAATAATAAATTTATTATAGGTATTAGAATTTTTGATTTTACAACGAAAGTTTTGCTTAGTTAAAATATGAAACTTATGGCTGTACATTAAAAAAAATATATAAAGGAGACTGAGATGATAATTGTATGATTTCATAGATTCAGGTACATCATTCCCTCCCTGAAAACTAAGTTTTGGCACTCTGAGAGCTGAGGTACTAGATTTGGTAGAATTAAGACTGTCGCATAATTCACACAGCGATTCATGTCCATAGCATGGCGGTAGTTAGATCTAAAAGGTTGCGGTGTCCACTGGGGAAGCAAGCAAATACTTAGACATAATTAAAGTGAACAGATATTTTATTTTCGTAGTACTGTAATGGATTATTGATATCGATTAGGGATTTAAAACTGTTTTTCACATTTTTCTCAATTGATCTGATTTTTGTTATTAGAATACTAAATAAAATAAAAAATAAAATAGAAAAAAGATACTATTTTTATAGACCATTCATAACGTTTAGGCCCCCGATTTTCTCATCTTTCCGTATTGATACCATCGCGACGTGTGCACAAAGTGTGTTAAAACTAATGTACTCAAAATTCACCAAATACATTCTTTATACAAATGTATTAAATAAAAATCAGATCACGCTGTATCCCGCACACAGCAGGGCAGACAGAGGGCACCCCACTTTCTGCCGAATTCTGGAAGCATTGCGTGTTGAGTGGCAGAACTCAACGTCGCGCTTAGCGTCGACACCAGAGCGAAGAAATGGAAAAAAATATAAATTTAAATAAATATTTCATCTCCTCGAGTGGGGATCGAACCCACAACCAGTCGGTTTTACAGTCACACTTCGTGCCGCTGCGCTACGACTGGCCTAACGTACATATATAGCAAATAGCGAGCAGGGCACAGGCAGGTAGGGCAGGTAAGTATTCGATCGCCGGCCGCCGTAATCCGATATTCATAGTGGCTAACGAGCAACGAGTGCGGTCAACGTCTCTGCCCTGGAACTTGGAACTGGGCCAATTAAATACTACTCCACCTTGTTTCTTCAAACTAAATATTTTTATTTCACCATATTTGTAGACTGGTCCCATTTCTCTGGTTGGGCGATGTTTTTAATAATTTTAGCTGTACAAACTGCGGAGTTTGACCGTAAATAAATCTACCTATTATTTATTACCTTTTAGTAGTAATAAAAGATTAATAAAAGCGTGTTAATGAGGCCGTCATGACGCAGGGGTAAAAGGGTGTGAATGTAAAAACGGTTGTGGTTTCGATCCCCACAGAATCGGGCAAAAACCCGGCATTGAATTCCGCTAATCAAGAAACAATACCTCGAAAAATTCGGCGGAAAGTGGGGAACGGAGTGTCTTAACACTAGATTCCCTCTGCATACCCTGCTGTATGTAGCTTATTTATTTTTTAAATGTAATGTTATTTTACATTTTTAGAGTGTTAACCATGCTTACTCTCGTCCGAATGGTTTTTTTAGTAAAGAGATGGCATAGATAACAATAGTTTAAACTTTGTTTAAATAAATATATTATATTGAAAATATTCGACATTTTGTTCTTTCCATACCAAACGCCAATTTCTTATGTAAAAAAATCAGTGGTGACACGTGTCCAATAACATTAATTACAGTAAATATTTATAAGATAAGTTTAGAGTTTTTAAGTAATTAGAGGAAAAGACAACGATTAAACTTTCTGGCACCTATAAATACCAATTTAGATTTAATACAACCACTAACCGGCGATCCAACGATTAGTTTGTTTAAAAGAACCTTAACCTTGAATTTGATTAACAGTTCACGCGGCGTTTTGATTAGAGTGCTTACTGCAAATTACAAGCTATACTCTGTAGCTTGAGGAAAGACAAATACTCAAATAGGCAGGTGTCTGTCGTCGGCTGCGATTACTATGTAAACAATAGCATCGAACCACTCGCTGATGCCACCAGCAATTACCACCGATACCGTTGTAGTTTATGACATGTGTACTCTCTACAAAAGTTCGTATTGGCTCTCGATGCGGCAATTATATGGAATTGATATCTTGATATTGACTCATAGTACTTGGTAGTGGACTAGTGGTACATATTAAAATACGAGCGTCGATACATTACGAAGATTGCATTTGTATATGTGTGTAATTTTACATTTAAATTGTGAATTGTTTATTATATAATGTTTTGCTTTTCTTAAACACGGTATTTTTTTTTTACTTTATACTGTATTTCGCTTGTAGGATGTAGAAGGACAGGTCTGTTCTGTTCTGTTTCACGCTTACCGCACAATTTTAGTAACGTTGTGAGTGGAACTCAACGCCGCTCTTTATATTGTTACCAGAGAGAACGAATGGAAATATCTCATTCTCCTGAAAGTGAATCGACCTCCGAACGTCACGTTTACAGTAAGACTATGTTAAGAGAAGAAATAAAAAAAATAAACACAATCATTTTTAAAATTTCTTTTAAAAAATCCTCTATTAGAGCCAAAGTGAGTGAGTGAATGAGTGGCGGAACTCAACACCGGACTTTGACTCATATACCACACAGAGCGAGGGAATTAAAATACCAGTGCCCCGTTCGCGACTTCGCCCTATTCTACTATACAATAATTTATTTTTAATCTAAATCATTTTAGTACTCTAGAAACATCATCATGTTAAAATTTAAAGGTAATATCCATACATCAATATCCAACATTGAAAATAAAGATTTAGCTCATTCAATAAAAAACAATATTGTCTTCGTTATTATATTAAAATAACTTTTTTATTTATTAAACGATTTAAAACTAACGCTAAATGATAAAACAAGTTTGCCAAAATACAATAGTGAAAACTGCATTTAAATCGGTTAAGCCGTTTCTAAGATTAGCGTGCACAAACGCACAGACATATAAATAAACAAAAAATAAAAAAAACATTGTTTTGGATTATATTACATTGATAAATACCCCCAATAAAATACTTTTTCACATAGCTTCCATGTACAGATAATGATGAGTAACAGTTTTATTATATGCATAAATATCATTCGCCCGGGTGGGAATCGAACCCACAACCATCGTGTTTTCTCTGCTCCACGGCGGGCGACGGCCTCTAATCATCTTAAAAAAAATAAAAAAACTTAGAAAAAAATTACAATAAGACTAATATGTCTAATTCTAATATTCTAATTTCCGTTGTACAGTTGCCAAGTAGCTAGTTCGATTTTTTGCATAACATTTACGTACAGTTATTCGACATATACAATTATATGTAACCGATACGTCGCGAAAATGTATGGTAACAAGTAGAATGCGGGGCGGTCGTGGGTTCGATGCGGGCCGCGATCGATACTGAACTAGATATTATAAAATAAAATATGTATACTACTATAAAAAACTTTCTATAACTATTATTATGTTTTAAATGTATGTATCTAGTTTTATTTTAAAGGCTGAAATTGTGAAATTTTAAAGAGTTACAATGAAAATACTTGTTAACAATTTTGACCTGGAAGATAAGAATCTTACATTTTCACTTCTTCGCTCGGGTCGAGGCAAAGCGAGAGGTTTATTGTATAAGGTTTTTATAGAGCAGTTAAAACTGTGGTTTCATTTAAAGTGGTGCTGACATAAACACTCTGTATACCCATAAAAGGGCACGCAAAGACATCTTAGTAATCATCCTAAAAGTATTTTTTATGCAAAATATTAAAAAGGTATCGTAATACGTCACTGTCTATCTAATCAACCCAAAGAAAGCATTTGAATTGTTTTACATTAATGCTTACGCTAAGATTTAAATAATGTGTCAATTGATTCAGCTTCACGCTGTATTCCTCACACAGCAGGGTTGGCAGAGGGAACCTAGTGTTAAGACACTCCGTTCCCCACTTTTTGCCGAATTCTGGAGGCATTGCGTGTTGAGTAGAAGAACTCAACGCCGCGCTTAACCTCGACATCAGAGCGAAGAAATGGAAATATAAATTTAAGTAAATATTTCATCTCCTCGAGTGGGGATCGAACCCACAACCAGTCGGTTTTACAGTCACATCTCGTGCCGCTGCGCCACGACCGGCCTCACCGGTCAATTAATTGTTTTTACAAATATTAAAGGTTGTTTCTAAACTAATCTACATTTAATTTTATTAATTTAGAAATTTATATACAAAACTAAGTATATCACTATCCAGGGTGATGGGTTAGAGAGTGGAGCAGCCCGCGCGGCGCGCACCCGCCGGCGGGCACTGGCGCGGCGGGCGGCGTTGGCGCGCCTGCGACCCGGCACGCCGCCGCCCGCGCCCGGACGCAGACACCATCCTATACAGACCGAATACTACTTGGAGGAGGTAAACTATAAATAACAAAATCTCCGTGAAAATTTATTATGTTGATGGATTTAATGCTATTTTAAAATTTTCCCCCGCATAATCACGTTAAAAAATTTTGGTCGTTAACCAAAAAGTATTCTGCGCTTTTGTGGATTTGGAAAAGGCGTTTGACAGAGGTGTAAGTGCGAAATTATGAGAGATACTACCCCAGTTCAATGTAAGCGGACCCTTGCTGCAGGTTGTAAAGACTCTTTATAGAGATCACTCTGCCTGCGTAAGAGTAGGAGCTGGCATGTCGCCTTGGTTTGACATCCAATCGGGTGTTAAACAAGGTTGCCCCATGTCAGCTTGGTTGTTCAATTTGTATTTAGATAGCTGTCTTAAAGGAGTGAAACAAAGTGACATGGGAGTGAAAGTAGGTGACCTGCATGTGAACAGCCCACTGTATGCAGATGATGCAGTGCTCATTGCATCATCAGAATCCTAATAGCAGGCATTAGTCACCACTCTGAACAAAGGTAGTGCAAGTAATGGTCTAAGCCTGAATGAGAATAAGATAAAGGTTCTGGTATTTGAAAGATATGAAGAAAAGACGGAATTCAAAATCAGTGTAAATGACAAGGTATTACAACAAATGAATAATGTGGTATATTTAGAACGTACGTTCAGTAGAGACGGCAGATACGAGATGGATGTGGAAAGGCATATTGCTACCGATAGGGTTAACAGGGCTTTAGCTGCATTCATGAGATGGAGAAACGTCAGCACAGCTGCACGTTTGGCCGCACACAATGCAGTGATGGTACCGACGTTATTATACTGGGTGGATACGTGGATATTACAGAAAAAGAATGAAAGAAAAAAAGATGAATGCTGTGGATGCGATGTCTTCGCACTATATTGAAGGAATACAATTAATG
>JAATLQ010015933.1:0-50005 GCA_013421005.1 Heliconius erato x Heliconius himera | reverse complement strand
AGGTGGGTCACCACCTTGTCTTTTGCGCGATGTCAAGTTTAAAGTTTCGCCTATGCCACCTCCAGGGTCAGGGGGGTCAGGCGGATGCTCTGCATCCATTTTAAAAACAACTAGCCTAACTTACCTTATAATACAATTAATCTACTAACAAAAACACCACAAACACTCACAACAACCTAAAACCTTAGAAATACAGATCTTTTATTTTAAAAACCGCAATTTGTACAAAAACTATATAAAAAAATAACACAAAAATAAGAAACCCTCACTAACACGTGTGTTAACCAAAACAAACGTCAGCAAAGTCCAGGTACCGTTTAAATCTTTGCAATTACTTGACATTTATAGCTAAAAGTTGATTGGCGGCAATATTTTTTTTTAATTTGTAGTAAACTTTAAATTGTAAATGGTGACACGATTAATTCCTTATTTAATCGAGATCTTAATAACGTCGATTAAATTATAAATACATATTCATCGCTATAATTGGGCGGAACGACCGTTATACCGTCTATATTTTTTGTAATTTTATATAAATTACCTTTGCTCATCGTAGGATAAATATTCCCTAATTTAACCCCACCATTAAACATATATATATATAGATTAAATTATATTTATATTAGTGCTGTAAGAATTATAAAAAATTGTTAAATAATGTTATTTAATTTGCTTTTAAAATTGAACATTTGTTTATTAGCTTCTAAGGGATAGACGTAAATAAAACTTTACTGTTTTTTTATACATAGTTTAATTTATCCGTTACTAATTATTATTTTTAAGGCTAGTGAAAATTATGTAAATTAACTGTAAAAAGTGTATGAAATGTTAATGTGAAATATATTATATTAAATTATAATCGTTTTATATTTTCTTTTTTTTCTCTTCTAATATAACTTGGCTGCCTTCAGAGTTACACAAAAAACTATTTTCATTATTAGCCACTGTTGTTTAACTAACTTCATATATTCCCATCACCTAAAAAATAAAAAATGGAACAATGAGATTGTCACTTCCCCCCTGAATTTAAGACATTGCCTGTTGAGTGGAGATCGAAACCAATAATTATCGCGTATAGTCAGGATGTTGGCTGTCCCGCTGCTTGCTTAACCAATTCAGGGGAATTACAAATTTACAAAAAAAAGGTCCAAGTGAACCCATAAATGCCGTACTCATTCCCTAAGGTAACGTAACATGATTATAATGTAATAGTTACATTATAATCATTTTTTCAACTTTACGCCCTACTATTTACGCGATACAGCGCTCTACACTTTTCGCCGAAATCAGGAGGTATTGTGCGTTGAATGGTGGAACCCAACGCCGCATTTTTCCTCGTTACTAGAGTGAAAAATTAGAGAATTCAAATTTAAATTTCCTCTAGTAGGAATCGAACCCACAAACTATCGCGTTTACAGTCACACGCTTGTGTCTCTGTGCCACGTCTGACCTCATATATTGTTCTATTCATTTTACTTTTTATAAAGAAAATACTTTTTCATTTAAATATTTATTTTTAAATTCAAAAACTGTTAATATGTATGTACATAATATAGTAGTAATACTATACTACACTACTGATAGTTATGGCTTTGTAACTCACGATCAAAACGTAATAGTTACGTTTTACGCAAACTGTTGCGTTCAATGTATTGATTTTTACTGTCACAAATAACGTTACGTTTGTATTAGCGTTAGAAACTATACGAAACAACTGTAATAATGACAAATATACCAAAAAAGTTATTAAAACTACACTTACTTTAACGAAATATAATGTTTTAAATAATTAACATTTATATATTTACTGCAATGCGGATAGAAATGGCGCAGAGCTAACTTAACGACAGTCGAAGTGACACCACGCTAACTGTCACTTGCGCGTTAACTATTGACAAGTTGACGTTAACTCGATTGACGCTATAGTTACGTTAGTTACTTGATTACAAAAAATTAAGTATATTTAATATTTATAAATAGATGAAACGAAACGAAATTCTATAGTTTATTTTATGTCTTATGTTATATTCATCAAACTCATCTAAACATCTTTATTAAATATAGTAATAGGTTCATGAAAATGAGAACCAGTGCAAGTCAATTTCAATCGCTAGTAGAATTTATGGAAAGGTATGTTATAAATTGTTAATCTAAATAGAATATTCTAAGTAATACTATCTTTACTCATCTGATGAGGCGATAAAAAAAGGGACGACATTGCTTATGTAAAAACAATACAACACTACATTTAAGTAGTTATTTACTATAGGCTGATTCCGCTCTTCAACTTCTGCTCATCTTAGAACATATTGCGTATTAAGTAACGAACATCAACGCCGCATCTTGTCTTATTAGTACTAGTAAAAGAAAAAATATATAAATAATAAATATTCCCCCAAATGAACATAGAGTCCCCTACTACAGTAAGTACTATATAAAAATGGTGTCACCAAAATGGTTTATAAACATTTTTGAAATTAAAATATATATTATATGTATATTATATATTCATCTTTATTAGGAATGGTGATCTCAGTAAACCCACAGAAGGTTCTCAAGGGAGGATCACAAATATACAGATGTGGGTGAAATTAACAAAATTATTAAATTCTGATACTTCAGGCGACACCAAAACAGCTGGGAAATGGAGAAAAGTATATAAAGAATACCAAAAATATTTTGAGCGATATTATAATAATATATATTAATAATTTATATTTTATTTTTATTTCTTTCAAAAGGTATGGAGTGATTTGAAAAATAACACAAAAAGAAAAGCAAATAGAATAGAACAATCAGATGGTAAGCCAATGGGTGGTCGAGCCCACAAGTTGAAATTAAGCGACTTAGAGCAAAGAGTTCTTAATATTGTGGGTCAATCAATGACAACAGAAGTAGTGGAATTTCCAGAATTCAATTTAGAGCAAGTATGTCTTATTAACTTCTTATGGTATTAATAAATAAAATTTGTTTAATAGATAAACATATTAGTTTATTAATATTGTTTTTGATCTTGCAGGAAGATGAAAAATGCTCATCAGCTTCTAATAGTGAATCATCAGAAAGTCATTCTGATTCTGAAAAGGAACCTAAATTTGAACCAAGTAAGTTTTCAAAAGGTTGTACTATATACAAAAATGTTATAGGAAAATCTAATACCATTATGAAGGTGTTGTGATTCAGGGGCACAAATAAGCAATTCTGATCACTACAGTTGTTAGTTTGGGAATCAAACTTGGCAGAATAACATATTTAATATATTCATTCCCTTGCTCTGGTAGCGATTCAAAGCTTAGTGTTGAG
Source organism: Heliconius erato x Heliconius himera (assembly GCA_013421005.1). Taxonomy (NCBI): domain Eukaryota; kingdom Metazoa; phylum Arthropoda; class Insecta; order Lepidoptera; family Nymphalidae; genus Heliconius; species Heliconius erato x Heliconius himera. Next base: position 46,702 of record JAATLQ010015933.1, on the reverse strand, counting down.
TCCTGCCACTCAATATGCAATACCTTGAGAAATCAGCATAAAATGGAAAACACTTCTTTTTCACAGATCCCCTCTGCCTACCCTGCTATGTGTAGGATACAGTGTAAAGCTACAACAATAATAATGATAAAATGATATTATGCACAATTCTTATCTTGGCAAGGGAAAATAATAATTAACCTTCCAGAATCACAACAACAATTAACAGTATAACAGTGGAGGAAGCTTATATAAAATATATGAGGGTTCCTGGAAGGTCTTTATGAAGGGTTTAATGACAGTACTTGAAGTAAAAGATGAGTGCAACACCATTTGCAACTTCATTCTCCATGGCTCCCTATGGAGGTTGTTAAGCTAATACAATCTTTAATTGCAGGTATAGATGACTGGGAGCTACCAGGAACTAGTGAACAACATATACCTAAAAAATCTAAATCTTCTATTAGGAAAAGGTGGAGAACTGGCCATAAAAGTAGAATTAGATCTCAGACAGAAGTGCCTCCACCCGTGTTTGTCAGTGCCGATAGTGAGTGGAGAACATTCCAGAGGGAAATTGAAAAGGAGAGAATAAGGCTTAGAAAACGAGAGTTACAGCAACAAGGGCGATGGTTGGATTTGTTTGAACAGTTTTTAGATTTAGGCAACAGAGTTGTAGATGTATTGGAAAAGAAATAAATGTTATGTATATTATGCGTCTTTAAATGCAAAATATATAATTTTAATAAAGACACAGGATATATTCACGTCCTTTCACAAATTTCCATTTAATAAATTTACTATTAATTAGACACGTAAAATGTAAAGACAAGAGACTTCTACTAATTGTTAAATAGTTGCACTAACATGTAACCTAAGTCTTTGAAAAAAAAATTTGAAATACACAAATGTAAATAAAATATCCACTTTTCAGTATGTAAAATGTAAAATAAACAAAAAACATGTGGTTTTCGATAGCATCTGTCATAGTTGGTAGTAGTGACGATACCGTTGTAAATACGGCAACGATAGTACTTATCGAAAAGAATTTCGAAAAGTTTCGTAACTCGCTATCGGAGATTGTCTTTTTAAGTGTAAGTCGATTAGTTAGGTTACAGTTTAAGTTATTTCCGTTAAAATATATATACTTTATTAAATATAATAATTATAAGATGACTGTTGAAAATATATGTAAGCTTGTATACTGTATTCATATAATAATATTATGTTCATATTTAATTTTATTTGTGTCATGATGATATACATTTCTAACATAATTAATACTATTGAACATATTACGCGAATAATTTTAACGGTTTATAAGTATTTAACTAAATTAAAGGACAAACTTAATTTTAAAAAATATTTTTCACATTTGCCATATATTTTTGTAAAAAAATACATCATTCATACATGTCTGGGTCAAATCAATACTAATCGACAGACACATAAAAATAATTACTTTTCTAATAACTAGATACACAACCTTCATGGCTTATACCGGATTTTACGATATAAATTGGAAAAAATTATAAAGCGACCATGTTAATCGTAGGTAGAAGATAGAATACAAGTAAGAATAGAACTGTATATTATTTTATTTGATACTATCTCCTTATAACATGCTTAATAACTTAATTACTCTTTTTTTTCATAGTTTCCCATATCAAAGGAGATATATTCCGGCGGATTTAGCCACCTACAGACAGTGCATCGTCTTATTACAACGTTTTGCTACAATCTTCAAATATGGATAAATAACCAGAAGGGCTTTCATTCACGGTACTATACAATACAAACAATATTTCCTTCTAACTATCAGAAATAATATAATACACAGAAATATACTTCACTGTACATCGATATATCGATTTTATTTTTATATTCGTTTAAAGAACAAGATGTATTTTTATTTAAAAGATATTTTTTATTTGATGTTGGCAATTTTGGCAAGTCAGTTGAATGAAATTGAAAATGGCCGTTTCGACGATGTCAACAACGACGCTTGTTTTCAAGTTTTATTAAATAATCTAAATATTCAAATCAAAATATTCTATAAAATTTACTGTTTCTTATCATTCGTGTTTCTCTACTAAATACGTGACACTGGCAGATCATTTTGCGTCATTCATTTTTCCTGTCATCGCAAAATCAGGCCATTTAAAAAAATATATCTAAATATTATATTTATTATATTTTGTTCTATATTTGAAATTAATTTATTTAATATAACTGTGTTGTGAAATTAGTACTTAATTTTGTGTATATAGAGAATAGACAATTATACTTAGTGAAAATGACTGGGAGAGGAAAAAAGGCGGCGGCGCCAAAGAAAAAAGCAAATGGATATAAAATGCCGGCTCCTATTCCCTTAGGAGAAATAATAACTGATTCTATAGCTAAGAAGAAATGGCGTATCGGGCCTTCCATAGGAGTTGGTGGTTTCGGTGTAATCTATTCAGCGTGTGAACACAATAGCTCTCCTAAAAAAACTTCTAATTATCCATATGTTGTAAAAATTGTGAGTTATATCTGTAATTAGTACTATTATTATGCAGGGAAAGTTTACATTAAGTCAACTGATTCTTAACATTATTATTTTCAACAGGAACCACATGAGAATGGACCACTGTTTGTGGAGAAACATTTTTATATCAGAAATGCAAATAAAAACGATAGTAAGTTTATTAATAAATCATATTTATAAAATAATTTTATGTATAATAATGTTATATAAAATAATTAACTATTTTCAGTTGCGGAGTTCATGAAATCAAAAAAACTATCAACATTTGGTATGCCATTATACTTTGGTAATGGAACACATGAGTATAAGGGTGAGAAATATAGATATTTAGTCTTAGAGAGATATGGAAAGGATTTATGGAGTATTTTCAAGGATTCTGGCAAGAGTTTCTCAGCGGGTACTGTGTTTCAGATTGGATTACAGATGGTTTGTAAATATTTTTATAGTTATTAATAATTTATCTTATTGTAAAAAAATGTGCCTATGCATTTGATTCCCACTTAGGGGACTAAATAATTTACATTTCATGGCATTGGCTTCTTCCATTAAACTTAATATTCAACTCAAAGTCTGGCTGAAAGTGGAACGTCCTGACTAATGTTCCCAGATGTCCCAGAAGCTTATATTGCTATCTATCATTGATAACGTTATTTTAAAGTCATATAAATGGATAAAACTCAAATAAATAATAGAATTCCACTGTTTTACTTAAAACATTTAAAAATTCCAAATTTTGTCATTATAAAATCTGGCTATGCCTGTCTGACACTTGCCATTCTTGGCCTGCTTTGCTATGGAGTAAAGTGTGTGAATGTGTAATATATGATAACATTGTTGTTATGAGTAAGTATACTATAAACTGAATGTTGAGAAACTAAATACAATAATTCAAAAATTTTAAAAGAAATAATTTACAAAGTGGATAATGGAGTGTCTTAACTATAAGTTGCCTCTGACTACCCTGCTATATATGGGATTCAGTGTAAAGTAAAAAAACCTAATTGTTTATACATTTTCTAAATAAGTACTTGTTAAGAAAAAAAAGTAAAATCTTCCTTTTTTATGTTTTCTTTATAAGTATTTTTTTCTTGATAAATATTTAAATATAAAGTTAAAATCTCCCTACAGAGATGCTAACAACATAAATAAGTTGTAACAAGCATATAAGAAATTCAACATAGCTTGATGAGAATGTATGACTTAGTTGGACAATTTCCAAAAGAGGCACAGGTTCAAATTTTGCTACTTTCAAAAATGTAATGTTTCTTAATAAGAAAATTGTATACACATTCCAGTTAGATGTACTCGAATATATACACAGTAAAGGTTATGTCCATGCTGACATAAAGGGTGCAAACATATTAATGGGACTTAAGAAGGGTACGGAAAACCAAACATATTTAGTTGACTTTGGTTTAGCGACCAGAGTTGGTGATAAAGAATACAAGCCGGACCCCAAAAGTGCACATAATGGCACCATCGAGTATACAAGCCGAGATGCTCATTTGGGAGGTTAGTATTATAGACAAAAAAAGTTCAAGTTTTCTTATATTACTTGTTATATCTATGATATATATATGATATTAATTAATCAAATGATATAGTATAATAGGCCATAATTACGGCAGCGGCACAAATGCTGAGTCAATGGAAGAGATGTCTGAGGAAGTAAATCTCTTTTTGGATCTTAGTTATTGTAGCAAGACAAAGCACAGCTTTGAGTTCCACCGACATACTCGCAATATCACCTGGGAACCTAATGTTCAGACACTCCGTTTTTTCATTAAGACTGTTCCTCACTTTCTGACGTATCAACGCCGCACTTTGCCTCGTTACCAGATTGAAGAAATGATAATATTAAATATTTAATTTTTTCGAGGGGGAATCGAACCCACAACCTATCGCGTTTACAGTCGATGCTGTTCCACTGTGTTTCTAATATTTATTAATTTTATAATACTATTAATATTCCAGCACCCACAATGCGGGGGGACTTAGAGATTTTAGCGTACAATATGCTACAGTGGTTAGTTGGTGAGTTACCGTGGGAGAAACAATTGAAACAACCTAAAACAGTGCAAAACATGAAGGAGGCGTTCATGAAGAATGTGCGGAAAGAGATTACTAACAAATTTAATGATGTACCTGGTAAGGTGTTTGATATTATGTGATTGTTTTGTTGTTTTCTACTCATGCATTTTTATACTTTTTAAAAACTTGTTAAATTATTTCATATAGTAGTCTGAGTATAAAAATCAAATTCAAGGTATTATTATACAAATCAGCTTCACGCTGTATCTCGCACACAACACGGTAGGCAGAGGGAACCTAGTGTTAAGGTACTCCGTTTTCCATTTTTGCCCGAATTTAGTAGACTTTGCGAGAGAAGCGGAACTCAAACCTACACTTTTGCCTCAACACCATAACAAAGAATTAAAAATAGATATTTAAATAAATATTTCATTTTCTTGAGTGGGGGGGTTGATGTGAAAAAAACTGTTTAATTAATAACTTTGTTCTTTTTTACAATATATTTTTCTATTATTCACAGATGCATTAATCAAATTATTTGAATACATAAACACAATGAAACCAAAGACCACCATAGACTTTGCTAAGTGTCGACAGTTATTGGAAAGCTATTTAAAATCTGAGGGTATTACGAAAAGCAGTAAAATTGTATTCACACCCACCAAGAAAAGGAAACTTGCCAAAACTGATGATAAAGAAGAAAATGGTGATCAAGCTGAGGAGGATGATGATGATGATGTTCCCGTTGAGAAGATTTTGAAGAAAAATACTAAGCAGAATGGTCAAGTGAAAGCACCAAGGCGGAGAAACCAACCAGTTTCTGAAGAAAATTGTGAAAATGAAGAACCCGAAGAAAGTATAGAAAAACTGCGGCCAAGAAAGAAAAGGAAATCAATAGAACCGACTGTTGTGGTTAAAGTCAGGAAAACTAAAATGGTTCCTAAATCAACACCTCCACCAAAGAAAAATTTTACAACTATAGCAACTCAAACCTCCACTGAGAAACCTAAAAGAAGTCCGCGGCAGGTGTCCTTTGATAGTCCCATATGTGAAATAATAGGAGAGAAAAAAGAAATAAAAAAACCTACTCCCGAGTCAAGTCCCGATGTTTTTGAAGATTCCTTTGAGATAGAAGAAAAAAAAGTGAAACCGAAACGCAAATTACTATCGACTCAAGAAGTGACAGTAAAGAGGGAATTAAGGAAGAAGGATAGTGTCAAAGTAATCAGTCCCAGGGAGAAAAAAGTAGTGAACGGTCGCTCCCCATCCAAATAGCTAGTGTTCCCTTGTTTGATTTGTATGTTTTTCTTTATGTTTTTGTATTTGGCTTTATATTACAGTATTGATGCCACTATAAGGGTTGATCGATTCAAGTCAGTCAGTCAACCAGTGAAACCGTCTAAGTTTGTTATTATGCGTATATTGCAACAGAAGTATCTGTCGCGTGATTGTTTGAAATGATTTAATCATTATTATAATAAGCATAAAGGCTCAATGTTTTGATAAAGTGGCGTTTCTATCAGGAACTTTCTAGTGCACTACATCATGTAAGACGCTAGATCAGTGATTCTCAACCTTTTTTTTGTTGCGGCACATATTTAACGATTTCAAAATTTGGCGGCATACTTTTGAAATTTGGCGGCACACAAAAGTGCAGCGGCACAGAGGTTGAGAATCACTGCGCTAGATCTATAATGGGACGTCCTACTTGTAGTGCCCTAACCTAGTGCACTAGAAATAGCGTGGTGTCGCCTTTATAATCCTATAAGATGGTTATTAAAATTGTGTTGTAATAAAATATGTATGGAACATTATTTTTTTTCGCTAATATTAAGAAATAAATGGATTCTACAATGATGATTGAATTATACATATGAAATCAATAATTAAATTAAAGTTCTTAGTGTAAAGTTTAATGCTGATATGTAACTGGGATGTTACGGACTAAAGAATTATCCATTGGTTCTGTGTTATTTTTGTTAAGAACTGTTATTGTAATATCTGTAATATTACATTTTTGGGAAATATCTTTTTTAAAACTGCTTTTTAAAGATTGAGTTATGCCTTTTCTAGTACCAAGAAAATGTCTCATTTAAGCTCCGCTTATTACCAAACTTGTTACAAATAACCGTTACTGTCAGTTGCTGTTACGGAACCCCGTAACGATCCTAACATATAATATTAACTAATATAAACAATAAGAGTGCATTTTGATAAGGAATAAAATAAATAAATAAAATTTAATATTGAATAAATAAATGTTCAATATTAAATTTAGTTTACTTATTGCATTTATTTATAAAGTAGTACAGTTTCTACTCATGCCATAACATAAATATTTAAGGAGTTGCAAACTATTGTTAGAAAATAACAAAAAAATCATGTTTCCATATAATAGTGTATAATAAATAATTTTCTTAGTTTAATATTTGTGGGTTATCATTATGTAGGTAATGAAATGAATGTTATGTTGTATGTTGTGTTTTAATGACAGTTGTTAATGATTGATATTTTTGTATGGATATGTATATATATTTTGCGTTTGCTCTCCATTTCATACATACCAGCCATGATTCACAGTTTAGTAAATAAATAATCTATACTTTTTAGAAAACATATAAAAATTTGAACGTAGCGGGGACTCGAACCCCCGAAATTTTTATACGTTTTCTAAATAAGTATTTTTCTTTCTTAAGTGTGTCACTTTAAAAAATGTTTAAAAATAATCTATACTTTTTACAAAACATACAAATTTTGAATGTAGTGGGACTGCGATCAAATTTTTGTTTTCTAAAAATCATTTTATTATCCTAAGTGTGGGATAACACTTAAAAAATAAATAATTAATTTTAGTGTAATTTATTAGAGAACCACCGCAATACGATGGATGTTAAATAGCTCTTGTTACGAATGTCCATACATTGATATCGATCATTTTAACTATATGTATGAGATGTCAGTTAATTTGTATGTTAGGTTGTAAAATAAAGAGTATTTTAATAATTATGGTTTTTTTCCTAAATTTGTGACGAAGGTCAATGTCAAATTTGATTCTGAATGTCAATTCAATAAAAACCTTAATGTAAAAGTTATTAATAAGCATTTTTTTTTTAATTGAAATTTTACTAGTGTATTTTAATGAAAGTGTAATAATATTAAATACTTTTCTGTTTTAAACGAAATTCAGATAATTTCTTGATAATTGAATTTCAATCATAATTTTGTCAACATTATATTAGGATACCTGTATTAAAAATAATTGGTGCAACATCAAAAAAAAACCCACACTCAAATCCAAAGCTTTTATTTTATTTACAATATAATCGTAATATGAAAGTAAACAAAAAAAGTAACGTACCAAAAAAAAAAGAATTAGATTTAGAAATGTAATAAACATAACATGGCGGTATAGCGCGACCGCGACGACGACCGCGGCATTGACTAAAACAAAACGTAGCACCATTTGTAAAAAAATATTATTTTTCCAACGAGTCCTTCCTCCATCCACCGGCGACGGCGGTACAGGGTTCGATTCCGTCGCGGTCGCGGTCGCGCGCCCCTCGCGCCGTACCTATACCGTTACACATCACTTAGTTAAATCTTACTTTATTAATTATAAAAAACACTATTTACGCCGTTACAGGAACATTTTTATGCAAAATCTATTTAAGTTGCAATGGGACTAGTACATTTAAACTCCATTGTCATGAACCACTTTCATCTATTTGTACGGAGTGTGTAAATAAGGCCGCGCACACACTGGCGTTCGATGTAAAATATCACACCGATGCGAATGCGCCGCTCCTTTTAAAATCACCTTTATTTTGTGACGTTTTGTGCTAATAAATATGTATACGATCAATTACAATAGCAATAATACACATTTAAAATATAAATATATATATTTGAAACATTCTCCGTATATATAAATATGTATATATGATAAAATTTCGTCTATAAAACATTATCGAGGCGTATTTTAAAAGGAGTTTCGACCGTACCCGTCCGTTTACCATCTAGAACGTCTTACAGCTACGTGGAATAAAGTAACATAGTATATTATATATATATATCGTAAGCTATTTACTATATATTATACTGCGAGGTGGCACTAGCTACTGCGTACTGGCTTACCTAGAAGCTGCCGAGCGGCTCGTGACTTGTGTTCAACAAATGTAAAAGTAAAACTTAAACATAATTTTCATGGTTTATATGCTAAGTTTAAAATATACATTGAAAATTCAATATAAAAATTAGGTTGAGCAAGATTTGAAGCCGCGACTTTTGAATGTTCAAGAGCCTTTGAACACACAGAGCTTTTGAACACACAAATCTTGCTTCACAAACATTTCTACTAAAATCAATACAACATCAAAATAAAAACTGGATGAGAAAAAAAATAACAAAAACTGGGGTTCAATCACTGTCTACGATACAAATATATATTTAATCTGTTTCATAACAACATTCAAAGAAAAAAACTCACATTTTTTCCAAAAATTAAAATGTTTTTTTTTTATTAATAATTATTAATATAAAAAAAAAGTAAAAATAACATTTTATTAGATAATAAGCAAGCCACCGTCGCCCGGCCATCACTTGACGACACTCAAAAAGCTCATTCCGAGCATACTCTCCTAAATATAACACATAAAAGTAAACAATGGCTGTGCCTAATTGTACTACGTTATAATATCGGCCAGTTTTCAACTGATTTTACTAACAGTCGCACCTAGGGACGTCAATTAACATTTGATTGACATTAAACTTATACTTCAATAAAATTAATGGTAATCAAACGCTAATTGCCCTTTTCATATGCAACAGCAAGTCATAAAATTACAATTTTTGGCGAAACATTTTTGTAATAACCAAAAAAAAAAAAAAAAAATGAAACAAAAAAAAGCCCTTCAAATCTGGCGTTATTAAAGCTTAACATTTAAAAATTGTATCGAGCTTAACTCTCAAAATTTCAATAATTTACATACAATACACAAAATAGGCGTACGTCGTCGCGAATAAATAACGTTTTTTTTTAATTATTCATTTAATTATTTACTTGTTCTATATAAAAAATTTGGTGTTAACTCAGTCAGGCGTTATACAGGTCCCATTACTAAGTTTCGAGCGCATAGTGTCTTATCGCAGCCTAAGACAAAAATGGCCTAACTCAAAAAAATATATTTTAAAACAAAAGATAAATCATGATGGAAATGTTTTACGATCAAATGATTAAAATCTGATATTTTAGGTTAGGTCACTTTCATTTTTAAGCGCGCTTTGTGTCGGATTGGACAGAAAGCTACACCGATATCGATGTATGAACACACTGGACTAGTCGAGCTTGTCGGAATGTTCGTCATCCATTTGTTACTTAAGAGTTCAGACTGTTGGGATAATAGATATTACAGATCGATATTCACAAATAACGTGAAAAATATTGATATTTGACATTAAATATTTTTTTTATTTCCGCCATCAACTACAATTGGTAATAAGTGAACATAACACATTTTTTTTCACTTACCACAAAAGGTATTTATTTGGAAAGTATAAAAAAATCATTCTTCTTTCTATTTTTGGACATTCTTAAAAAAACAACAACATACCTATCCCTCATAGGTCTTGAATGTAATATAGATGAGTATATTTTTCAATAAGTCATCTTTTTTATATCGATTATCCCAAAATGCTGCAACTTGAGCTTACATTTCATCGTCGAAACAATTATCGGCGGGATTGGATTTGTATCGGTAACTTATTAATACGTTAGCTATCAAAAGTATATAAGTATATATTTTAATATTTATATATATATAATAAACGTCATAATTTTATTAATAATTTTTTAATATAATTATAATATTGTAGTAGGTATATATGAGTACAGTGTATATCCACGCGCTTTTACTTAAAAAAAATAATAAATTCTATAATAAGTCTAAAATTTTTGAACCTGTAAATATATTTATTGTGGCAACATTGTAACGTAATATTTTTTTTCATCTGAACATTTTCAACAGTATATATTGTGCTTTCCAACTTTTTTTATATAAAAAAGCGCGTGAGTAACACTGTCATATTATTTTAAATATGTATGTATATAATTCTATTATACTACCTATCATTGTATTTGCTGATGGGGGGTCAACGCCGTTACTACTTTAGTACTAAGCTAAAATAACTGACGGGCAGACACCCCCAGTATTATCTATATATAAAAACCCTGGTGCGTACAAAAATGAACCCTTTTTTTACAATTATCGAAGAAAAATAACTATTGCATCAATCTGAACCTAAAGAATCAATTTACTATTCACAAATGGTATTCTATAAAAATTATTTTGAAAAAAAATAAAATAAATCTGTAATAATTATTTGAACACATTTACGCCTGAGCCTGTACTTTACATTGTGAGACGAGCAGAAGATTTTTTTTAAGTTCAAATTTAATTCGAACAATGGGTTTAACCCGAAACGTCTAATTTCATTAGATCTATAACAAATTTTAAATTATATTAGTAAAACAGAATAATAATGAAATCGCGAGGTCTTAAAGAACAAAACACGAATGCCGTTGACATTATTGGGTGGGATGTAATCACGTGATTTGATAGTACATTAAAATATACATAATATTTTAAATTCTTTCACCTGAATAATCGCGTATATACGAGTAGACGTGTGACCGCGGACTACTGCAAATTGTTCGAAACATTGGGTTTCCAAAATGTATAATAATAAATATACACACGCGATCAATCTGATTAAATAGTTTCATTTAAACGAATCCACAACCAGTCGGTTTTACAGTCACACTTCGTGCCGCTGCACCACGACTGGCCTCTAGCTACTATATTATTGATGTTAATGACTTTGAGCTATCGTTGTGTATTCGCTTCCAATTCAAAAGAGCAATATTTAAAAATATTTTCTCAGGTCAAATAAACGAAAGACTTCGTAAACTTTCACTATACTACACCTAATGTCTAAACTGACTTCTTTGCTGGTCTTAAACATGATCCGCGAGAAAGAAACAATAGTCTGTTGGATTTTCAAAAAAACCACGAATCAAAACGAATCAACTTGAATCAACAAAATAATCAAAATCGTCAATAACCGAAACGTAAATCTAAAACTTATTTAACGTTTACATATTAAAAAAAAACATGATACAAATACAAAATAGGAAATAGGAACGCAACGAAATCTATTACTAAACGCGTCATACACGTATACGTATGTATATAGCAAGTAGTAAGTATAATACTGCCGATGTGCTGTGGCCGCTTTCAACTAAGATTTTCTGAACTTTTGCGCATTGTATGCACGAATAAAAAAAAAATCAAGTATAAGAAATAATCCTAGAACCTACGCAGCCATCTACAGCTAACTTCAGAGACATCGGAAGTACTGTACTCACTTCTCCAAAATAAAACAAAAACCTTCTGCATCGTTCTAAACTAAGCATTTTCAATACATTCGCGTTATTCCATGGAGGAGTTAAAAGGAATTTTTATTATAAAACTAAGTAAAAGAAAGTTTATAAAAAGGACTCAAAGATATATCCATCCTTATATTCTCAACTACAACTTGCATAAGTTATTATAATTGACCATTTTTATTCTTTTTTCTTTAATATTTATAAAAACTTTATATGACCAATACTCGCAAAAATCACATATAACAAACAGACTATTTATTATCTATGCTAGCTACTTTCTTTACTTATTTCATATTTTACACATCACGCTAAAAATAAAAGTGATCTAACTCAAGACATTGTAGGAATTTACTACATAATTGTCACTAATATTCTCCTACTGGTTGGTTGGAAGAAATCTCTATAAATAAATATTTTATACTTCATTACAATATATTGTATATTTTTTAATTATTTTTTTTATCAGCTTTTAACAAAAAAAATCTTCACTAAAATAACAAATTTTGAGTTACCTCACTTTTACCCAAGTACGTTATACAACTTGTATAACCCTCCATGGAAAGTTCTTTATATATGATAATACTCCTAAAATTTACGAAATCACGATTTTAATGTAACATTTGTGACTAAGTTTCTTTAAGGCACACGACAGATCGAAAGGCGGGGTCACATATACCGTTATTTCTTTTTGTACCTTACATAGTATAATTTTATTTACATGGAAAAAGATTTATTTTCGCAAATGTGAACCCAGCTTTAGGAGTTTATTGTTACTGGCCAAATCTTATTTTAGGAAAAAAATAGTTTGTCCCGGGAAAAAATATATATCCTACACTTTTAGTATAGGACAATCTCATTTGGTCTAACTATGTAGCCCAAGTATTTCATTAGTTTACTTTAATATGAAATAGCTTTTTTAACCGACTTCAAAAAGAAGGTTATCAATTCGACTGTATTTTTTATAACTTATGTAATAAGTCCTTTGATATTTGCAATAGACGTTCATATTGCCTGAATAAATATCTTAGGCGAACCACTTAATTCGGCCTAGAACAAACAGGTTTGGTCTAAAATTAGATCTGGCTAGCCACATAATATACTGTGATATATTTGTACGAATGATTCGAAAGCTAGGGCAAGAGTTAGAATTAACTAACTATTAACTAAATTGGAACAATAAAGGGCAAGCTCAGGTTTTTTTTCAATTTGGCTCCACTCGGTTGTTCCTTGTTTTGTTTTATACACATAAGGATTTTTTCGAAAACAATTGAAAACAAAAAAAAATTAAGAGGCTAATTATAATAAAAAATGTTGAATGACCCTTCGATACTGACAAAAATAATAAAAAAAATATTTCCAAAATAAACTTTTAATACTCCGTATAAAATATTTAGAAATTGATAAAAAAATCTAATAATCACGAAAAATTACAACTGTTATGGTAACAAACTAAATTTCGCGAAAATTTATAAATTTCCTCGAAAACAAGAACAGCCAAGTGTCAACCAATAACAACTGATAACACGTAGATAAGATAAGATAAGATTATAGGTTTCCAGATATCAGAGTATCCATACTAAGAACACAATAGGTAGTATTACGGAACGCGACTACTTTAGGCCTCTCTCACAACCGTTGCATTATCGACTAATTGTTAATGGATTATTTATATTTATATCTATTATATAAATTAGATATGCAAAATCGATTTTATGTGTAGAAAATAATTTAAATTATGGAGAGTGGAGTGTCGAACCACTAAGTTCGCATTGTCTACCGTGTTTGATAGTTCATATGATAATAAATTTAATTTTACAAATTAAACAAGTGATTTAGATTGATTTTGCATAACTAACTCCAAATGGTTGTACGATCCTGAATGTGCTAGAAATAAGATGAAGTGTTCCTTATGTCAATAATCTATTGAATGTAACTTTAGGAAAATCTAATCATTCTTTGTTTAAATCCTTTGATTTTAAGAATTATTTTAATTGTATGATATAATATATATATTCATACACATGTTATTAAACCAGTAGTGTTTTTTTTATCATCATAGTAAAATCACATGAAATACGGATTAACATATTATCCTGGGTAAAAATCAAATAATAAATAGTTTTTTTTTTAATAAAAACCGAATAAAATAGCACATTCACGATGCACCACAAACCGTTGTCAGCGTTAAACATTAATAATTAATACTCCCAATAAAATGGTCCAAACACATTTATTATTATTGCACAATATATTGAAAACAAAGAACGTGACCATTTATAGTAATTTAAACCCGTATAGTTTAAGAATAAAATTAAATAAATAAGTCACTTTTTAAATAAAGCAGTTAATGAGTTCAATAAATTACAGAAATGCAATCTGCCATTTTTAATCCAAAAGTGTCATATACGGTTGCGCAAAATTATTTTTTATACCCAAATAATATATAAATATTGTGCAGTATATTTGTACAATAATACTAATTATGTATGGACTCGCTTTTACTTCACTGATCTCTACTAACTATAGTGCTATCCTTTTCTTACAACTTATACAAGAAAAGGCAGGCAATACTTTAGTTTTGATCACATGGGGCAACTTTAAATGGGATTTTATATCATGCTGCAGAACATTTGAGTTTGAGTTCTATTTATACTATAAAAGAGTATATGTAGAAAATATCTTCAGCATTTTTTTTAATAACAATATGCATTATCGTCATATTTTTTCATTAACAATTGATCATTTTAAAAAAATAAATTATAATTTGATGTCAAAATATTATAAAAACCACAACAATCATAATTCAATTAATTCCTATCGAAAAATTTACAAAAAACTCAACTCAAATCTTCCACAATATTGATATATATACATATAAGTATGTATGTCTGTATGTATATCATATATGTATAAACCGGATTACAACTATAGTCTACACTTTATATACGGCTTTACTTACAATATATATATATTATTTGAAACCGACTTGTATTTGCGATTGTACTAGAGTTTACGATACGATACGATATTTTAATAATTCAAATATTCAAACTGCTCAACGAACGTACATTTTTTTTCATATAATCATTTAATATTACTAATAATATGTAATTTTTTACAAATATAACTATATAAATTTTATTTGTATGAAAAATCGGGACCTCGGGAATTTAGTCTATGTCTAAAGCCTATTTATATTTGATTTTTTATTGAAATTTATATTTTTATATAGAAAATAAAAGTTGTTAGTTTCAACATTACAACTACAAAAATAAATAAGACATTATTATTAATGTACCTATATTAAATTTTTGCAGCGTTTCAATTATTAAGAATGATAAAATAAATCAATTTAAACGACTTTTTGTACCGAACATTAAACGAGCTATATTAATATATAAACAGTAGAGTGCATTTGTTAGTATTATTATTAAAATACAAAATTTACCTATACTTGAATTTTTATTGTATGAATTTAATTAGATTTATTAAGAAATATTTTTTTGTCTCGTATTAAGTGTTATTCGTATTTCTAACTATAATCAAATGTATATACAGATTATAATCATGATATAAATAAGCGCACTCTATCATTTATAAGTAATAAAAAAAACGGAAAAAATAGTATTTTCATCTATTACGGAGACTTAGTTGTGTGACATACATATATTTTATTTATTTAGGAATATCATTCCGGCAGTCATTTTATAATAAAGAAAATAATCACCGTACGCTCTTATTTTAATAACTGATATTTTATATATTGCATTTTTTTATAGTAACAAAAGAAACATTAGTTATTATAAAATAATAACATAATTATTACTCTATAGTTAATTATGCAAATTTAAAAAACAATTGTACATAAAAAAATAACAAGAAAAAAAAAGAAAATTCCATACTTCATTTATAATAAACATACAATAATAAAATACCAGTTACTTTGTACGAATCATACGCTCCTACAGTAAATGGCAGTATAGTTTAAGTTAAACACCCCGTATACCTCGTCTTGTGTAGTCAAATAAAAAAAATAAAAAGACCTTTATATGTAAAACCAAATAACATGTGAAATATATAAAGATTAAACGAAAAAAAAATAACGTGAAAGGCAAAGCCTGTTAACGTAAAGATGTGAAAACATAATCATTTTCAGTATAGCTATTAATTTGCCAAAAAATCAAACAACTTTAGTTTAATTTACTGAGTTTGTACGAAACATTTGCTTTAAAACTGTCAATTATAAAAAAATAATAGTGTCCTTCATATTCGTTATTTATATTCAATATATAACAATATAATAATTAAAAAACAAAATTTCATTGTTCTCAACAAAAAAAAAAAACAAAAACAGAAGTTATTTTAAAAAATGAAGAAAAATGTTGTTTTCCTCTGACTTAACAGATTTTTTATAAAGATATTGTATATAAATGATGACATAACTAAACACATCATTTACATACAAAATATATATAAAAAATATTGATATTTTTTTGTGTAATGCAATTCGCTCTAAACGTACGCTAAACAATGTGACTGTATATTATGTACATGGGTTCTGAATTCTATATTCAGGAGTAACTGTATCTGTTTACAGGGATTTTGTAAACTTTATACATAGTAGTGTATAATATATATAGGGTTCTGTATAACGTATACAGAGGCGAGACGAGGCGTTCCCGAGGTGTGGAGTTATTGATGTATGTGCGGCCTTTTGTTTTCGCTGTATCTGTAACATAAAATTTAAATCAGAATTATTTAATTTTATAACATATTAAATAGTAAATTGCATTGCTGTATGCCTGCTTGTCTAAGAGGCAATAAAAGTAACATACGTACATAAATATTTCTTATGTGTATGTATTAAAAAAAACCGCCGCGGAAGTAGAACCCTCTCCTCTTGCTTAACGTCCGAGTACTCGTCGCTAAGCCATACCTTATTTTTAAGGTACGTCGAAATTTTTATACGTTTGTTACAACTAAAGTTGGGCGTTATAACATATAACAGATAATATAATCTATATATATAAAAGGACTTGTGCTGACTGACTGAGGTAAGACGCACGCAGAGCCGTAACCGCTGATGGTAGAAACGTGAAATTTGGGCAGATGTTTATTTTCATATTCTGGACATCCACTAAGAAGGGAATTTGAAAAATTTTAACGCTAAAGGGATGAAATAGGGGTTGAAAGTTTGTATGGAAAAAAAAAATAATCTGTACCGATTTTTATAAAATTTGAAATTCAGACTCTTAAAAATATTTCATTGAACGCGTGTTTCATGGTTTTTAAGAATTCACCCCCTAAGGGTTTAAATAAGGGGTTGAAAGTTTATATGGAAAAATCTTTAAATTGCCACCGATTTTTATAAAAATTTAAATTCAGACTGTTAAAAATATTTTATTGAACACGTGTTTCGTGGTTATTTTAGAATTCACTCCTAATAAGCGGGCGAAGCCGCGCGCGCCCTCTAGTTCATTATAAATTTCTAATGTTCTAATCATTATTTATTTTCAACCCTGACTGTTATAAATAACAGTCAAAATATTCATTATCTGCTATAAAATGGCGTGTGGCGCCTCGGTTCGGGAATGATCGGAAATATTTAGTAGTTGTTCGGCCTACATCGAGTCCAGCCAAGGTCAAATAAAATAATGATGGCGAACTTCACATCGTATAACCTCGCACAAATATGAGCTTTAACTCAATGGCAGAAAGGTCAAATATTACTTACATTAAAATAACTAATAACAAAATATTTTTCTGAACTTCGTACATTTTGTCATTGTATTATACTTACGTTGAAAATAATATAATATATATTACAACAGTTTAACATAACAGTTAAAAAAATATAATATAATGAATAATGCATTATAAAAATATAACAGTAACTGGAGCCTCCTCTATCTGTTTAGAGGAGTTCTATAGTACAAAAAAACTACTGTTTTTTGTTACATCATCCTTTGGGGTCTCTATTTAAAGAACGAATTCATTAAGAGTCTCTAGGACTCGAGGAAGTTTCCCGGCATTACCCCCTTTGGTTCCTATCGCCCAAAGGGAAGTGTAAAATGTGTGTGATTCGCCGCTTCTTTGTAGTGCTATTTTAGGACCGATATCTCCCATAACAACGCTGTAATGAGCCTTCGAGATGTTGATGATGGCTTTAGCGATGTCTTCTTACGTTGCTTCAACCTCGTCGGGGCGTATACCTGTACAATTTTTTTTAAGGACAAGGTAAGCAACCCCGTTCGGCACACTATTGATTTTTACAACATTGCTTATGAGATATTAGTGGACTAAAATAACCGACTCTTCCCTTGGAGACTTGCTCACCTTCGCGGAAGTAGAGCAATGTAACCTGACTCCAGGGATTATTGCGTTTACACCCAGACGCTGACCCCCTGCGCCATTATAGTCTCACTTCAATGTAAAATATTTTAACACTGTACTGTACATGTGTTTAATCGACTACAATCTTTTTATTTTGTTATATTGTGAAATATAAAAAAAATGAACTAACCGCAATGCTACGTAGCGTCAGCGGCGTACTTCTCACTGCGTACAAAATCTATTTGCGTATATAAACGCTGCGCGGGCGCCGCCAGCGCTCGTCGCGGCTCCAGATCCAGCGCGGCGTAGTGCACCGCGCCCCCCACCGCGCCGCCTGTCGTACCTAGTGTTGTACTGGGGATAGTTGACGTTTCTGGAATATAATTTGTTAGGTTTTTTATTATTTGTTCTTAATGTGATGTTTTTTAAGGAACTAGCGAAGAGTAAGTAATTATTTTTAAAGACGATTAAGTAAAACTTTTAATATTATCAATTAATACTAAGCTGTATGTTTATTTTTTTTTACATGATATTGTGAAGGAGTCCTTCAAAAATAACAAGCTAATATGACTATTGTAGATGTCCTTGTAAACATAATTGTGAAATTGTATTCTATCGGATAAAAAACTCAAAAGTATACGATTGACTTCTATAAGAATCAATATAATGTGAAATAAAAGCAATGCTTTTGAATTACATGATTGATATAAGTTAACTAAAATTTATAGCGTCTGACTGTAAACGGTTATCGATTTAAACCCACTCGGGGGAATCAACTTCACGCTATAACCCGCACATAGGACGGTAAGCAGAGAGAACCTATGTTAAGACACTCTGTTGTCCACTTTCCGTTGAATTTTTTTAGACATTTCGTGATGAGTGGCGGAACTTAACTCGGACCTATTGCCTTGGAGCTAGAACGACGAAATGAAAATGTTATTAAATAATAATTCTTTACAAAAAATGAATTTAAAATACAGAGCAGAGCATGGCACAGCCAGTACAATAAAAAAAGTGAAACCTAAAAATTACAAACCTCTAATATCATCCGGCCTAATTATAGTCTTAGCGGCTGTGGGGTTACTGGGCAACTCATCCACTTGCTTCTTCCCTCCTTTAGCTATATTAATTCCGCCAACGAGCTGCACGTATTGGGGCGACGAAGAAACTTCTCCAAATTCCGCCTTGAATTCCGCTCTCAATTCTGGACTTTTTCGCCCATCTTCAGACAATTCGCGGACGGTTGTTAGATAATGATGGTCATCGTCTAATTCCGCGATGTCTGATTCGGGTGGGGAAGATGGAGACTCCATGGACATGTGGAATAGTGTTTGTGAACCCAATGGTGTTTTGGGTTCCATGGACATGTTGAATAGATTTTGCGAGCCCAATGGTGTTTTAGGTTCTCGCCGTCTTCTGCGTTCGTCGGGGGAGGTAGCCAGTGGGGGCGGTTGTCGTGGGGTTGATATCGCTATGGGGCGAGTGGGTGCACGTCCGCAGGTCATTTCGACATATCTGTAATGTTGAAAGAAATTATATTTAAAATAAAGCAGGTAAACACGCTTTTGCCTATAATGTTTGCAGGAAAAAGCGTGAAGCTTGAGTTCCCACAATCAACATGCAACGTCTTAATCTCTACCTAGTTATACAATGCAATATAATAAAAATTTGGTCACAACTTCCTTATCCCTACAAAAATAAATATGGTATAACAATATAAAAAACTAAAACGAGTGTGCTTTAGATCACACGACTGAAGTAAATCTTCTATATCTCCATCTAACATTTATTTTTCTGAAACTGGCTATGATACAATGGAACATTGGAGAAAGGTACTGGCACCTCTATTTCTCTTTCCTTTATATATATACGAAACGTAAATTTTTCTTTCTCTTTTTTGTGCAGTTTTACTATAACTGTCTCCTTCTCTGAGACATTCGGCAATATGTATGATTTTGTAGATGGAACTCTCGGTAGGCGAGCTGTGTCACATCCGCTACCTCAGGACAGTTTTCATTTTTTTTTGTAATTGTAGCTTTCTTTATATCTGTAGTTGGATTAAGTCTTGGGGTATTCTGCGTTTTAGTCGTCGCGTTCCCGTTAGGTTATCTATTAAAGACCAGGGCCAGAGTGTTTGGGTGATTCGATATACGTTGCAGGATTCGACGTATCGTTCAATTTCCTGTTTTATTGTAGGCATTTTTAAATCGTGATGTAATAGTTTGTTGGATACAAACCAAGGAGAGTTTGTTACAATAGGTAGAACTTTATTTTGGAACTGTTGCAGTGTTACGATGTTTGAATGGAATGCGGTACCACAAAGTTGTATTCCACATGTCCAGATAGGTTTAGGAATAGCCTTTTACAGGAGTGTCTTATTCTCAAGAGATAGTTGAGACTTACGAACAATAAGCCAGAACAGATTCCTTGTTTAGAGACTAAGTTACTATGTTTTTAAAAATATATGAGAGTCTTTTGTCTAAGTGCATTCCAAGGTACTTTACTTAATCTGTTTGTATGATTTCTATTCCATTTAGTGTAACTGGGGGAAAAGTGCCTTTCCCTAATGTGAATGTAACATTTACAGAATTGGCCTCGTTTGCTTTTATCCGTTTCTTTTTGAGCTAAAGAGATACATCGTTAAGCCCTTTCTGCAAAGCTTCTGATGCTACAATAGAGTCGGTATGAGAGAAGAGAATAGAGGTATCATCAGTAAAAGTACCAGTGGTTAAAGATTGGGCCGTGGGTAAATCTGCAGTAAAAATTAAGTAAAGAATAGGTCCCGAACGCTGCACTGGGGGACTCCTGCCTTTATTGGTGGTAAACCAGACATCGCTTCTCCATTCTTGACGATAAAGTGACGTTGGTCCAAGAAGGTCCAAGAAGGAGGTCCAAGGAAACAAGTAGTCAGGTAAAGCGTTTTTAATTTTAAACAATAGGCCTTCATGCAATACACGGTCAAAAGCTTGCGGTATACAGGAAAACACTGGTGAGGTAAGATCTTGCTTCGAGGGATTCTGTAATCTTTTTTGTTATTTTATGCACTTGGGCGATAGTTGCATGTATATTTCGAAAATTCAAAGTGGTGGTCAGGAATCAATTTTTATCGTTATTAAGTATAGGTAGTATACGCTGTAGTAGTGATTCGTATAATTTTGACGGGATTGGTACCAGACTTATTGGTCTATATAATTTTGGTTTCTCAGGAGATGTGTCTGGTTTTAAAAGCAGAATTATTTGTGCTACCTTCCACTTAGAAGGCAAGACCCAAGTTTAGTCGTGGGGATAAAAAGGGTTGTAAGAAATATAATTTCAGATTTGGGTAGTTCTTGTAATATACGATTGGCTATAAGGTCATACCTGGTGAATTCTTAGGTTTCAACTTTTGTACCATTTTGGTGACTTCAGTTTTGGTGAATTTGTGTTCTGTTCGCTGTGTCCTGTAGTGCCTCTGTATGGGTGAGGAGTTAAAGACATTCGAAAGATTTTCAGAGAAAGTTTTAGCTTTTTCAAGATCGGTTCGTGCCGAGAGGTAGTTATGAAACCTTTTATTGCAATCGTGCTCTAATGTTTTGCGTTTATTTTAGTCGGACATCTTGTTTGGTGACATTGCTGACGGAAAGGAACCTACCTCTTTCCGTTTACTTCGTCCAATACGTGTTTAACTACATACTCGTCTTTGCTTGATATTTTTTGTGGGGAAGACCAAGCCGCTTCTTGAACGGCGTGGTTGAAGAATAAAATATCTTTTGATATATCCTTTGTGTATTTTAAACGAACAGATCTCTTGAACATTACATCAGTAACCTCTCTAAATAGTGGCCAGTTAGTCTTCTTGTTGTGAAGAACGCATTTTGTGGGGGGTTCTTTCATAACGCTACGTAATTCCACATGTATGAGGTGTAGTGTATCCTGCACATTTGACACAACTAGGTTGTTTGTGGCACAATTTTTGAGTATGCCCATGTTCTTGAGACTTAGTGCATTGCCAAATATATATATATATATATATATATATATATATATATATATATATATATATATATATATAGCGGCAATTAAAAAAAGTTTGTATATGTGATTCCTTAGGTTCCAGCTCTATCCTCCATATAGGTAAAACCTGTTTGGTTTTTCTGTTTTGAATATTTCAGATATTTGTTACCTTGTGGCTTAGTTCATCAAGGGCTACTTTTATATTTCCTTTGTCAGTTGATGAATGTACTCGTAGATGTTTAAGTATCACTCTGAAACTTCGGTCTTTTTTTAATTGCTAAATGTAAAACGCTGTGTTTTTATTTTTTATTTCTTTGTAATGGAGTATGATTCCGCTGTTATAGGTTTAATATTTACTTTATAATAACGCAGAACTTTCATTTCATGCATGTCTTTAGAGACTTCTTTTAACATCTTTAGTAAAGGCAGGATATTGCTAACTTCATCGATAAATAATGAAGCAATACCCCCTAGTATTGCTGATATTGGTTGTGATATTTCAGATGTTTCTATATCAAGTTCCTTAAAGCTGTTGGGACGTTGGTATCGCAGGTGTTTCAAGTCAATAGTTTAGTTTTGGCTGCTTCCAACAATGCTTATCTATGTCTGGATTACATCTTTACCTATTACCATAATGTACTTTGGTAAACTGATCTGGCATCTCGCTATTTATTCATAGGACATAGTATTTAAATGATTGTTATGGTTCATATCTGCAGTAGTTGACCCGCCGTAGGAGCTTGATCTTGTACTGTTTTCTATAAACATGTTTACGCATTCCTTTGTGGAATATTTGTAGAGTTAATTTCCTGGGGTTTAATTTTAAACCTTTTGTTGCCACGAGTTAGGCTGATGAAGTTATCATCTGCAGGGTAACGCCTATTTCCTGGGGTTGGCGCTAGCGACTGGGCTCCTCCCAGTCATTCATCACTTGGGCACGTCTTTCTCTTGGTCAGGGCAATAAAGTCAAGACCTCCATTCTTGCGAAACATGACCATGAGGTTACAGAATGTGTTGGTCATTTAATAGTAGTATCAAGACTAAATAGACTGATTAGGGGCCGTTCAAGTATTACGTAAGCAGTTTTTTTTGCAGTTATTGACCTCCTCCCCCCTCCCCTATGTCATCAAAAATAAGCAATCTTCTTAAAAATATTTCCTTGAAAACGTCAAAAATAAGCAAACCCAAGATCCCCTCCGCCCCTCTACAGTGCTTACGTAATACTTGAACGGCCCCTTAGGTCTATTTGTCTCTACTCTATTACTCGTTTCGCACCACCCAGGGGACAGCTGTACGGTGAGTCTAGAAAAAATGGTAAATCCTATGGATGCAAGTAACATCAAGTTCGTCGCTGGTTTACGGTTATACATATTTATACAAATGTAGAATTAAGCTCCCTCACCCGTCGGGCGTGGCGGGCGCGGGCGTGGCGGGCGCGTGCGCGAGGTCGCCGGGCCTCATCTCCACGTAGCCCGCGTTGCGCGGGGACATGTCCACGTACTCGTCCAGGTTGCGGCGCTCCAGGAAGCCCGCGCCCGGGGGCGTGCGCGCCACCACCACCTGTTAAGAGCAAGAGCCGTCATAGCGCAGAAAAACTAAATTTTGATATTAAAAATCCTCAGAAAATAATCGAATTGTCATTGTATCACAAGTGTAGTGAGTTCGACCACGTACCTTAGGCGCGGGCGAGTTGGAGGAGAAGTCCAGCTCCATCCAGTCGCCGGCGGAGGCGCGCGGGCGCGCGGCGGGGGTGGCGGGCGCGGGCGTGGTGGGCGTGGCGGGCGCGGGCGTGGCGGAGGGCGGCGCGCGGCGGGCGCCCGCACTATACGCGCGCAGGCGGGCGGGCTCGGCGCGCGCGGGCGCCGGCCGCGAGCCCACGCTGTACGCGCGCGTGGAGCGCTCCGCCGAGATGTGCGCCGTGGCCGGCTCCAGCTGGTATTCACTGCACAAAAGACATTCTTATTGTATATACTACCCCAATACCAATTAAATATCTAATTGACGTGCAATACTCGTTACCGTAGAAACCTGTACGTTCATTACATAGAAATCAATGTGATACTCTAATCTATAAAAAATAAAAATAGTATTCTTAAATACAATGTTATTAATTTTTTTTATTATGATAACAACTGTTCTCTGGTTGTTTTTGTTAACTTAAAATCTCGCTAATAATGAAATGAGGAAACTTCCTCAATAATGAAATAAGTAAATTTCCTTATTAACCAAATTTAAATTTAACAATTTTTTTACTTCCAAATCATACATATTATATAACAACATATCAATACTTTTTCCCGATTTTCAAATATTTTTGAAATAAACATTCCTAACTTCTCATAAATACCCCTATATACCATAACACATATGTATAAAAAATATTAATATAAATAAATATCAAAGAAATATATTACCTAAATCTAGGATCAGTAGACGGAGTCCCGCTACACACAGAGCCACTGGACGCCATCGCGAGGGGTTCATGCCCGGGCGCCATGGGCAGGTATCCTCCGGGGAACCCCCCAGGAAATCCTCCGGGGAGGCCACATGTCGTACCCCCTGTACCCATAGCGGCGGGGGTCGCAGATTCAGCGTCTACTTCGTCCGCCCCTACTGAGGACGTCCGGGAGTGAGCGCTTGAACTGCCGCGGGTGGTCATACTGTGTATGAAATTTTGAAGTTGTAGTGATATTATTCAAAAGATTTTATTTTAGAATAATAAAAAAAATAAGTAATTGAACATTTTAACTGATGAATCATATCTTTTTAAATATTCTATTGCCTTAAATGTCATTGCTTGTAAATAGGTAAGGTATTTTTGACATGACATTGGAAACTCCTTTGACCTTGTATACAACAAAAAGTGTTGGCCCAAAGGCCCATCTGAAATGTTAGGTATGTAACATTTCGGATCTGTATAAAAGTCGAAGTCCCAATAGGACAAAATACTGTGGAAGTAGCTGAAGTATACAAGTCGAGCCGTTTCCACGTCAGTTATTAATCAAAATTTTTTGACCGCGAAAGTTGCTGAGCTAAGTCTATTCGCCAATCCATCAATATGGGGTCCCCACTGTAATTTGGAGTCTATGGTGATACCGAGAAATACCGTAGAATCGACAGGATCCACGGGTTCACCATTCAAGAGTACATCGGCTTTAACAATTTTCGTGTCAGATATTCTAAAAATCATATATTTCGTTTTTTTACTATTAAATAGTAAGTTAATAACAATGAACCAATGTACTACTTTCGAGAGAGCATTGTTTACATCATCATTTACGATTTGTCGTCTTGTTATTTAGAAAATCAATGAAGTGTCATCAGCAAACAATACTATCTCATGATTCTTTTCAACTAGATACGGTAAATCATTTATATATATTAAAAAGAGAAAAGGTCCAGAGTAGGCCCTTGTGGGACACATCCATACTGATTACTGAACCAGGAGATTCCTTGACATTCTTTTTTCGACTTATCCGGTCTCGAATAATGAACGTATGAGATAATATAAAAAATAAACTATTATTGACATTTTGTGATTGTTATTTATCGATTTGTAGTGACAAAACTTCTGTGTACTTATGGCTACTTCTTACTAAATGCTAATATGTTGAATTGGTCAGGCAAAAGAAAAATACTACAATATCAAAAGAAGCCTTATTTGACTTGGCCTATATTAGAAATTATCCAGTTACAATTATACAGAGTGGAAGCGTCTGCGCTTCTTTTACGGAAGCAGCATATAGGGTAAAATATTTCAAACCCATACCTAAAGAAATTAATCAAGATAACTCAATAGTTTAGACGTAGGATTCTTTTTACATTTCATGATGTTTATCCACACTGTATTTCGTGTGATGCAGTTACGAATAGATAACGTAAACACATACTACTACAAAAATAATACTAAAGTTTACTTATTTCGAAACTGCTACGTTCAAATTTTTATACGTTTTCTAAATAAGTATTTTTCTTTCCTAAGTGTGGATTAACACTTTAAAAATGTTTAAAAATACTAAACATTGCCAATCTGCCGCCTTTTTTCTCAAAAAACATATTAGAACTGGACAAGCGATATTTCGTTCTATTTTAAGCAATTTAACTTCGCCGCCACTACCTACGACTTGATTTCGTGAATGAGGCGTGTGCGACGTTATCGCTTTGATAGTTTTGTGTCTGCGTGCGTCAGTCTTGACAAATGGCGATTTGTTTTACAACGATAATTTTATTAATTATTTTGTTTGAAGAAAAATACTTTTTCATATCTGGAAAAATCTCTTTTCTTTTAATTGTATTAAGTTTTTATACAGTAGTTAAAACTGTGGTTTCATTTGAAGTGGTGATGAGAAAATCATCATCATCACATGTAGACAATTATTTATTTTAGATGTCCGATAGTTTTTGTTACGGTAAGAGAACTGCATTACATACCTATGATATCAGTAACTACAGTAAATGATTGACAATGACTGTAAGAACACAATGACAGTCATTGTCAAACATTTAAGCTAATAATTAAAATAAAAAATAAAAAATTAATTTACCAAATAGAATCTTACAAGCATAAGGAAATAAATAGTAAAAAGCTGATTCAACTGGACTCAAACCTACGAATAATTAGCAAGAACCCAGTTTATTTACAAGCTACCTCATAAAGTCCTTGGCAATGTGGTCGCAGCAGTCGGGCTCCTCGGGGATGCGCGGCGTGCGGCACCACTCCGATATAGAGTCGATGTCGTCGCGAGACGAGTCCTGCCCTGATTCACAAAAAACATATTTAAAAATTATTAAAAAAATCAAATTAAATCAAATTGAATCAGCTTCACGCTGTATCCCGCACACAGCAGGGTAGACAGAGGAAACTTAGAGTTAAGACACCCCCGTTCCCCACTTTCTGCCGAATTCTAGAGGCATTGCGTGTTGAGTGGCAGAACTCAACGGCGCGCTTAACTACAACTTTTTTTTATACATTTTCTAAATTAATATTTTTCTTTCCTAAGCGTGGAATACCACTTTAAAAATGTCAAGAAAAATATAAATTGTTTTCTTATCCATTTTCACAACTCTTCAAAAGGAAACACAGAAATTTATCAAACAAGTCCTGACTTGGCTTCGTATTTATTTTAAAAACTATATATTGAACATAAAAAAACATTTTCTTCAATCCTACCCTATCCCCCATCCTCCAAACTACAAAAAACATATACTTTCTGTAATATATTGAAACAAATGATTAAGTACAGTACGCCAAAAAGCCTTGGCTGTCCTGAAGTTGCGCACACTTGATTGTAGGATTTTTTTTATATACGCAAAAGCTCAGAAAGCCTAACTTAAGTCAACCACGACTCATCAACCGTACAGTACGTACATAATCTTGTAATGGTGGAGATAACTGTAATTGTCAGTTGACACTACACCTGGACCGTACTGTGGGTATAACACCCAGTTCAGTGTTGTTGCTTTCACCCTTTTATTTGTAAAGCAGATTAGCCCCCTGTTCTTCTCTAGACGTTTACAATACGGATTCTAACACCGCAACACGATGTAACTCCGCCTGTAGACCACTAGAGAGCTCCTAATAGTTAAATATTTATATACATACCATCCGTTTCAACATCTCGTGGCGGAAGCCTCTCTGGCTCGAAGGACGAAGTCGCTCTGGAGGGCATCGTGTCACACCTCTTGCGAATCACATTAGTATCTGTGAACAAAATGCACTTTATCTTAAAGAATATTAATGTTTATTCAGGTTGGTGAAAAGCCCAAATAATTTTGGTAGTAAGCCCAAAGCTTATTTAGGACTCATTTAATCGATTTTTTGTAATCGACACTTAGAAGTATGAGATTTTTATAGAATAATATAAATATACAATATTTAAGCACAATTGCAATATACTTAAATATATAAATTATTAAAATAAGTTACTTTTTATAAGTTATTTCAATATTGCTAACTAAGCACTAGTCTAGACTAGTTGGACAATATTGACAATAATGTATGGGAAATATGTTTGAATTTTTATTTGTTTTATATCGTATTGGCAAAATTTAGACAATAATAATAATAATGCGATATTTATGGTCGTTCTATATAAAAAGTGATAATAATATATAAAAATATTCTTTTTTTATAGAATGGCAAATTATTTTTAGTCAATTGCAACACAGGTTGAATAGCTTTATAATATAGGGGTAGAACTATACTTTGTATACACAGATATACTAAATTAAATATTTCAAGCGATAATTTACAAGTTTCAGGTTCACCTAGCTATGATTTAATATCGTGACGACAAATGACAGACTTTGACAGCTGCGTCATATCGACGTTATTTTTAAATATTCGGACTAAGGTGTTATAATATTATACATTACATTATATATATATATATATATATATATTATATACAATACATATACTATATCTAAAAAAAAACAAATTAAGAACTGTAAAAAAAATCATTTATTTCTAATAAAGCGCTCAAACACAATAATATACAAAAGCTCATGCACATAAAAAAATATACTAAAAAAAATCAAGCATACCATACAAAAAAATATGTCAAAAACATTCGATTTCGACATTTCAAGGGCTCGTTAGTGAAAGATGGCGATGGGCTGCGCGTTAGAAGCTCGTGCACAATACATACTTTTAGTATGGGCCGGGGACAGCTTGGACAGGCGCGCGCCGGTGCTGGCGCGGCGCGCGTTCACGGCCCGGCACGAGGAGTGCAGCGCGCCCCTCTCCAGCACGGCGCGCTCCAGCTCGTCGCCCGCCAGCGGCGCCGAGCGCGTGCGCTCGTGCACCACGCGCAGCGGGCCCTGGCACGGCAGCGACACCGTGCGCTGGTGCGTGGGCTCGCCCGCTGCGGACACCCCGCGCCGGGTTAGCGGACCGGGCGATCGTAACTCGGACCCGTCTTGTACTCGCGTATATTTCAATTTGGAATATGTAACATATCAGTTAACTAATAACGTTACAACATTTTTTACTAAAAAAACAAAATGTTCACCAGTTACGATCGCCATAATTGTTAAATGATACAAAAATCATGGCAACACTGAAAATGAATTCCATACAAATTGCCATAATTTTATGCGTGTGCATATGTATGTTTTGTATGTATGATAGTTTCGACGACACCTCACCGTGGACGGAACACCATCACCATATCATGCAGACGTACAGAAAATCGGATGTCAAAACGACGACGTCTTGACTTAAGCATGCTTAAAAATAATTATAATAAACCTGAAAAGTATTGTTAGTGTATCGATATTTTCATTACAGTATAGGTTTTTAATAAATAAATCCTTAATAATTTTAATACAATCAATAAATGTTATGTTCTTGTTCCATTCTATGTGCAAAACATAGCAATTAGTATTTAAACAGTCTAACACAGTTAATTTGAAGAAATTAAATCTAATATAATCATTAGTAAAAGGTACATTTCACATTTTTTAAACATACAGGGTGGAAGTGTCAGCACCACTTTAAATTAAACCACAGTTTAACTACTCTATAAAAGCCTAATATTTTTTTTTTAACATACCAAAAATGAAAGTGATTTTTTCAAACAAAATAAATAATAAAAATATTGTTGTAATATAAAACGCCATTTGTCAAGAACGACGCACGCACACAAACTTATCAAAGGGAAACCGCCGCATACGCCTCATTCCGAAATCGAGTCGTAGGTATTGGCGGCACAGTTCAGAGTTGATTAACCTTTAGTAGTATTTTTGTAGTAGTATGTGTTTACGTTATTGGTATCTATGCATAACTGCGTCACACGAAATACAGGTGTGGATAAACATCGTGAAATAAAAAAAAATCCTACTTCTAATCTTTTGAGGTATGTTGATCAATTTCTTTAAGTATGGGTTTAAAATATTTTACTCTATATGTTTTTCCCGTAAAAGGATCGCTGACACTTCCACCCTATATAACGTACATACTTAAAATTTGTTAAAATAATAATTATTAGTATAATTAGAACCTATAATTTAAATATGTATAAAAATATATATAAATATATATATATATATATATATATATATATATATATATATATATATATATATATATATATATATATATATATATATATATATATATATTTTAAATCATTTATAAACACCTTATTCCTTACAGAAGATTTAGAAAAACCATAAATCATGGTTTAGAACAAATTTATTAGAAAAGGGTATAAAATTAAAAAAAATATGATGGCGGAATTAAAGAATAGAACGATCATGATATAATGATAACGACGATGCCAATGATGATGATAATGAAATGATGATAATATCAAGCGACGAAGAGGATAGAAATCATCAGCCAACGACAAGTACCGAGCATCTTTAAACACAAATAATATTCAAATTGTTTAATTCCAATTATAAATAAAATAATCTATATTAAAATTGAAATAAATATTCAATTCAATTTGAATTTCAATTGGATTCAAAAGCCGGATACAAGGTACAGCAATGAACAAGATGCTACCACAACAGTCACCATATAACGACAATCGTATAATATACAGAATTAAAACTACATCACTTTGAATGTTGACATTCCATTTTACAAATTTAATTCAATTATTTAGTAATAATTGAAACCATTTTTTTTTAACCACTTTACCATTAAATATAGAAGCAATGTTTTTTTTAAAAGTCAATAAAATGAACATTCATAGTGACGTAAAACTCTGTATGTTCTATACCACAATCCTACCGTTTTTAGGTGTCAAAGGCGCTATAGCGGCACACGAGTCATCTATTGAGTACGTAGCGGATGCGCACACGCATTGCTTTATACACGAGCCAACACAGAGACCCTTGTCTGTAATAGATTTATGGCAATGAAACTCTATTTTTTTTCTAGAGTCTCCTAATTCTTCTTTTTGTGTAGTAAGATATCTCTTAATGTTTTATAAAAACGAGATAACGCTCATACAAAAATAAGTTGATTGATATAAAAATACTATTAACCAAAATTTTTTGATTGATAACATTTTATACTTACTCTAGTAAAGTATTTACTAAAATTATTTATTTCTTTTTAGTTTAAACTATAAATTTTCGATTAAAAATAGTTATATGACAATTGTATTCATAAGAAATAATAAATACAATTGTCATATAAAAAAAAATATTTTTAGACATTTTATAACACCTAAATTTAAAATCCACATAAGTTACTTAATCACTTTTATATAATAACTCTAGTTATAATATAAGCAAAACGTCGAATAACTAAATAATCACAAAAATATTATTTAAAATAAAGTAGCAGCTCTAACAAAGACAAAAATATAGAATTTGTTAGTGACATTCTACGTAGCAATCTTTTAAACCCAATAAGGTGCAAAAAAACAGACCCCTTAATGAAATCTGAGCTAATTTTGATAAAACTTTTCCTTTAAAGTATTTTAAATTAATGATTAGGACAACACAAAAGGCACAAATGTACGAGAAAATTGTAATAAAAATGCTTATAAAATAGAATAATATAGGTATGGGTTGAAAAGATTTCTTATTAGTTTGTACTGAAGCTGACTAATTCTAGCTACGGGACAAAAATTAACTACAACTACTATGTAGATGCGTGAAATGTATTAACGTTACAGTCAGATATTGCTTTAAAAATATAAATATATTTTTTTAGATACAAAAATACACTTTGAACTGAAGAATAAAAAAAAATATAACTAAAAAGACGTTTTCAATTTATTTAAAAAAAATATAAAAAATATATTTTCATATTATAGATAAAAAATATTTATGAAACAAAAGTAAATATGAAGCAATTATCTGACAGGAACGAACACTATTCAATACTAAAAGGGCACTATAATAGATGCGTCAAAATGTCTATGTCTATGTACGGGTATGTATGTTATCTATTCAAACTACATGAAATAAATGTGTGTATGAAAGAAATTAACACAAAAATGACTGACAATTGGGAAAAACTTTGATCCACTTAGAGTTTAAAGAGAGTCATAAAATAATAAAAAAATCCAGGTATTATTTTGAAAGTTTTAAGATTTTCTCAATATAATAAAAAAAAAATAACGCAATCGGCTTGGCTAAGTTGAGAATTGAAATCTTACTGGACGCTAAGATCGGAAGTTCAAATTCCAATCAAAGGAAAAAAAATCAATATCGGTTTTCTCGCCTCAATTAAACTTTTTTTTAGACGAAAACCAAAAAAAAAATTGTCACACTCACAAAATAAAAAAAACGTGTTAAAAAAACCTAAAAGAAAAAAAATCGCCAGTAGGTACGCGTAATAACCTCAGGCGGTATTACAGTGAACCTCAAAGGTCATTATCCCATTAAATTTTCCGCATGATTCATAAATTTTTCGGTTAAAGACCTCTATCTTTTCTTATTTCATTTTTATATAATCTATTCTTGCATGTATCGGTTACTGTGTAGACCACATATTCGATTCAAATCAACATACTATGTACATTTTGTCATATAAAATACATTTCTCATACTTCAATCATCATCTAGTTTATAATAAATAATCGACAACATTTTAAGTTATAATTCATCAAATCTATATTTTTTTTAACGAATATAACACTTTTCTTTTCTTTCTTTTCTCCGTTTACTTCGAGCAGACCTTGAACCTGCTTTAACCACAATATATAAAAAAAAAACTAAAAGAATAAACAAACTCACCATTATAAATAACACGGGCTTTAACATCGGAGTACGTCCTCGGCCTCGTGGGTAGCGAGTTCGAACCTTCGATGAGGGAGCCCTTGGTTGGTATCACCACGTGGTCCTTTTCGTTTTCCGTTTCTTTTGCACAGTTTATCATGGCACTGAAATAGTTTGTAATGAGTTGATATATATATTAATATTATAAATTTTAAAAACTCTTAAATATATCTTTAATCGCCCTAAAAATTATTAAACTTGTTATCATGTTGGCTAGATAAAAATTTTTAAACAATTTTAGCGCGGAATATAATAATATTTTTCAGCTCACGCTGTATCCCGCAATTAGCAGAGGGAACCCAGAGTTAAGACCCTCTGTTCCACACTTCCCGCCAGGTTTTAGAAACATGGCTAGTTGAGACGCGCAACTTAACGCCGCGCTTTTTACTTTGGTACCAGAGAAAAGAAATTCAAATATTAATAAATAATAAATCATTTTCCCGAGTGGTAATCGAACTCTGCGCCACGACGACCTCCTTGAATATTTTAAATTTCGGCCTTGGACATTTTTAATTTTCTTTAAATACACGTCGTAACCAACTTTGTCAATAAACGTGTATTTTTTTCTAGAAAATGTATCATGAGAACATCTAACCAGTGACAATACATAATCTATACACATTTTACTTTATAAAAAAAAACTAAAAATAATGCATAAAATAATTTAACCTAAATCAAGAACTACTTATCGAAATTACAAACACGATTTTAACAAAATCTTGCAATTTTAATTAAAATGGCGATATAAACTTATCGGAATGCGAATAAAATGCGAGAAAAAAAAATTAACATTAACATACAGCATTTAA
Organism: Heliconius erato x Heliconius himera; assembly: GCA_013421005.1. NCBI lineage: Eukaryota > Metazoa > Arthropoda > Insecta > Lepidoptera > Nymphalidae > Heliconius > Heliconius erato x Heliconius himera. Next base: position 12,843 of record JAATLQ010015933.1, on the reverse strand, counting down.
TATAAAATTTAAATGATCCTATCAAAATAATTGGAAAGTTTTATTTTATTACCCAGTTATCTATAAAACCACATATTTAACATTTTTGACACCAAAAATAAGAATATTTGAATGCATATATATATAAAAATCGTGCAACGATACATCCGTTGAATCCGATCCTTGTCAAAGTGGCGTAACTCGCATGTGTAAATTTCTAGTGCAACTAAATAATTTTATGATAATTCAAAGGTAATTGAGGAGAACGGAAGTATCTTAACACTAGGTCCCCAGGTTCCCTCTGCCTATCCTGCTATATGTGGGATACAGTGTGAAGCTAAAAAAAAAAGATATAAATCTTAATTGTGTATTATTACGATTTAAGCCACAAAAGGGCTGTAATAATAAGAATCAAAACAATTCATGATTTATTTTTAATAGGCAATTATGTTTTTATATGTACGCACTTATGTAGATAAAGAATATGTTTTGTATAGAAACTATTCTTTGTATTTAAAATTTATAGCATAAGCGAAATATCATAATATCGCGTGAACATATTTCATTATCATATATTATTAGGTACTAGCTTGTATATGCGGCTTCTTTCTTGTGGTCTATAAGAAAAAGTTATATAAAATATATATATATATATATATATATATATATATATATATATATATATATAATGTAACATATCCTACATAGAGGCCTTTTACAATAAATGGCTTATCCAAAATAAACATATTTTTTTAATTCGAACCAGTAGTTTTTGAGATTAGCGAGTCCAATCAATCCTTCAGCTTTAGATATTAGTATAAATAAAATAAATCAGCTTCACGCTGTATCCCGCACACAGCAGGGTAGGCAGAGGGAACCTAGTGTTAAGACACTCCTTTCCTCACTTTCTGCCGAATTCTGGAGGCATTGCGTGTTGAGTGGCAAAACTCAACGCTGCGCTTTGCCTCGAGACCAGAGCGAGGAAATGGAAATATAAATTTACGTAAATATTTCATCGAGTGGGGATAGAACCCACAACCAGTCAGTTTTACAGTCACATTTTATGCCGCTGCGCCACGACTGGCCTCAGTATAGAAGTATAAAATTATATTTATTTAAAAATAACAGCTTAACCTAACGACTAATTAAAGCGTAACGACATTGTAAAAAGATATTTTTGGACAGTCACTTAGAAAAGGGGAAAAATAAAAAATGAAAGTATGTGGGGTGGTTTCAAAGTTTCTAAAGAGAACCCTTCCTGGTTTTGAATAAAAATTTTGTGTTTTAAATTCTTTTCAAAATTCATGCAACCCCATCATAGCGAAATTACCACGATTCTGTATAAAACGTGATTTCATTGAGTGAAGTCTTTAACGTGAAAAAAATATGGTTGGCGACATATAAATAATTAAATTTGTAAAATAATGTTTAAATTATAAAAGTGTGTAGAAATTAGAAATAGCTATTATACATTAGAGTTTTTTTAGTTTCACTGCACGTAGCAGGGTAGGCAAAGGAACCTAGTGTTTTTTTTTTTATTTTAATTCTTACTTACACTACAGGCTTTATGGTCCGTATCTTTTGTTATATTTACATTTCTTTTAATATTTTTTTCTATAGATAGAACCCAGAACTAGACTTATGTTATTACATACAACCTAGTGTTAAAACATTTCCGTTTTCCACTTTCTGCCGAATTCTTGAGGGATTGTGTGTTTAGTGGCGTAACTCAACGCGGCCTAACTTTAAACTTGAGATTAAATAAGATACGGTACCTATAGTTTCTTTTCAAGTTTCTAAAAGACAATATACACTTGACCTGTATGGATTTTGATAAAGTTTCAGATAAACTCAAGCAAAATTAACTCAAATAAAAAACTAACATTTTATCTTTCCTATAAAATATACTATCATCTTCCAAAATTTACTTATTATAAAAAAACTTTACAGAAGGCATTTTCAATACGGTCGATGAGTCGCGGCCGATTTGAAGTTAGGCCTTCTGTATCAAAAGTAAGAAAAAATCCTAAAATCAAATTTGCACAGCCATTTACACTAGATACTACAGGGCGGCCACGACTCGTCGGCCGTACTATACGTAGGGATAGATTTTAAATCAAAACTCACTGGTATATAGTGGAGTGCATGCTTTGAGCGATGTTGGAGTCGTCTGAGTGCATCCACAGCTCGCCCGCACCGGTCGCAGTCTGACGTCCGACCTCCATGTAGAAAAAACATTCGGAATCTCCGCATCTGGAATGAAAAATGTGTTATGGAATGTCCTAGGTTCATTTTTAATAATATTAGACATATCTCTTATTTGGTGCAACATTGACGTATTTGCATTTTTTTTTAAATATATCAAAAGATGCAAAGTTTGTAAATAGTCCTATCGCAATCATTAACTTATTTTTTTTTATCCTTTTCGCTGCATCCCGCAATAGTAGGGTAGATAGGCAGAGGGAACCTGGAAACCTAGTGTTAAAACTCTTCGTCCCCATTAAGAAACCTTCGTTCCCCACATTCCGCTGTATTCTCGAGGCATATAGATTGTGTGTTGAGTGGTGGAACTCAACGCCACGCTTTACAGAGCGTGGAAACGAAAATTTTAAATAGTTCCTGCCCCCGAGTGGGGATCGAACCTACAACCAGTCGGTTTTGCAATCACACTTTGTGCCGCTGCGCCACGACTGGCCTATGACATTATATATTTAAATCGCCTAAAACTTATCAGGCAGTTAAATAAGTTTAAATAAGATAAAATATTATAACTAGTACGTAATTAAAACTAGCCCGTGCACGTGTGGTCAAATGGAAATAACAAAAAAATATATATAAAAATAATTAAGAAAACTCTTAAGCTCTCTCATTTTCGCTATATTTTTCATTCTTATTTCGGTCCTACCTATTGGTCTTAACGTGATGTAATATAGCATATAGCCTTCTTCGATAAATGGACTATCCAACACAAAAGATTTTTTCAAATCGTATCACTAGTTCCTGAGATTAGTGCAAACAATCTCTTCAGTCATATAAAATAAAAATAGTATAGAAGTATAGATTATATATAAACAAAAAAAAGATTACAATAAAACAAAATATTACGGAAAAAAGTTGTTTATTTTCAAAGGAAAAAGTGCATCAATACTGTGACGTCTTAGCTATTAGCGCCAATGCGAGACTCGTACCGCAATAGCATTCAATTTACGACAAACAACAAGTAAATACGTTCTACAAATGTAATTAGTAGTTAAACTACGTTTTTTAACTCTACAATTTCACTGCAGGTATTAGGTTAAAAGAAAAGTTAAAATAATATTGTGAAATAATATAAAATTGGCTGTAATAGCAACGAAATTGAAATATTTTCGATACACGCGTCTCACGAAATGTTCAGGGTGTATAGGGTGAATACGGTTATACATATAATTTTTAACGATTTGAATTTTGAGACATTGGATTTTAGATGAAAAGAAATTAAATATTTAACATTTCATTTAACATTTTCATTTCTTCGCTGTAATTAATAAGCAAAGCGCGACGTTAAGTTCCACAACTTAACACGCAGCAATGTCTCAAGAAAATGACGAAAAGTGAGCTGAAGTGTCTTATTGGGGAATGGAGTGTCTTAACACTAGGTTTCCAGGTTCCCTCTGCCTACCCTGCTATGTGCAAGATACAGGGTGAAGCTAAAAAAATACCCATCAGAAGTGAGAACCATCGCTTACAATCAAACATTTTCCAATTGCGTCACGATGGCGTCAATGATTAAAATTGAACGTAAACATTTTGCTAGTTTTCTAAGTACCTACCTACTACAGTATTACTATTACTTACGATAATCGTACTCTAGGATAATATTTACTATGACACATTGTTTTACCTTTTATCTTTTACGATAAAGCCAAGATAAAATTAAATAATAAAAAAAAAACAGTTTCACGCATTATCCTGCATGTAACACGGTAAGCACGGGAACCGAGTGCAGTGTTAATATTAATACACTATATTATACTTTCCGTTCAATTTTCAAGACGCTGTTTGTTAAATTGTGGATCCCAATATCTATATCAATACCATACTTTTTCTTGCTACCAGAGGGAGAGAATAAAACTAGTTCATTGCCTGGAGTGAGAATCGAAGCCACAACCAGAACAGTCAGACAAAAACATTAACTATAATAATCCTATTTATTTACTATGACACGTAGTGTATCACTATAATATCATTTAATTTAATTTAAATATCTATTCTATACAAATCATATATTTTTATTCTAACTAAACTGATACGACGGAGATTACGATTTGGCGAGACGTGATATGACTGTATGGCATTTAATCACTCGTTATATATAAAATATTTTTTATTAGAAAATATTAGGTTTAGATATTATTAAAAGTTTAAACATTGTCCCATCCTCCTAACATTGGAATTAAAATTATTCTCTAATTTGGAAGATTAACAGCCACACTCAAAAGAGGCTTCATGCTTTTCCCACAAGAAACATCTATTAAGTCCGTGCTTATTGAACCGCCAAGTAATATCAATCAAACGCTAATTAACATCTCTGAGTGCGCTTCTTAGTCCCCGTATTTACTTCCAAAGTGAGGCTGGAGTTTTCACTAGAAACCTCTAAGCGTCTTCTCAGGAGTTTCAAGATTCATGCATAATTCATGTCAAACTAAAGACTAAAACGTCTTTTTTTTTAAACTTGTTTATGACTGATTGTTCGGACTTTACTGAGAGGTTTTTGCGGGTTCACGCTTTTTCCCGCATTTACTATGCGGGAAAAAAAGAGGAAGCCTAGTGTGAAGACACATTCACGACGCACTGCCCAATTAACGAGACCTTTGCGTGTTGATTGTCAGAAGCCAACTCTATTTGTTTATCAGAGTAGGTAAATGAAAATAAAATATAATTAAATAAAGCTAAAATATATAAATGCCGGACAAAAAACGGAATCCATTACAAAATAAACTTTCCGTTTATGCCACTCATAATCCATTTCTAACTCAAGAAAAGAAGCTATTGATTTACAAGAGCAGAGCCATAAACCCGTGAAAGAGAATTGAGGGGGTAATGCCTAGAAAAACAAACTCTTTTCTTTTCTTTCTTTTTTAGATAAAATAGGTTTACATCTCCACCAGTAAAGAGTTTTTGTATATTACTTCCCTTCACCGAGAACCAATGGAAATATAAGTATGCATTTTACTCTTGCGAATTTAACGTAGTCCTAAATGCGCTCGCTTCGCTCTCGGTAGAAACCTGTCTTTATTTTTAAAATTTTTTAAAGTATTATTCCACACTTAGGAAAGAAAATATTTATTTACGTTCCATATATATATATATCCAATCTCTAGATTGGATATATTCAATCTAGAGATTGGATATATATATGGAACAATCGAAGATTGAAGTAGGAGATAGATTATTAATATTGGGCGTAAGAAGGCGCCTTAGAAATACTTATTCAGAACGCAGGTTCTCCTGGAAACCTGGTTTTCAGAAGGCCCAAGTTCGAGTCCCGCCACGTAAAAATTTTTATACGTTTTCTAAATAAACCTGTCTTTAATTATGCTAAATGTGTAAAGACGATTATTTTCATGTCTTTCAGATTTTTCTAAAAACCACAAAATGTATAATATTCATTATTACATCTCAAAACTTAAAAAGACAAAAATGATTACGGTGCGGTCGACGAATCGTGGCCGACTAAAGTTAGCTATAGATGGCTGCACTACTTAATTTGAAGATTTTTCTTACTTTTAATTACATTTTTCCGGATTGAAAAGGTATAAGGCTAACTTCAAGGCGGCCACTACTCGTCGACCGTACTTTCCTAAAACAAAAAAATAAAACTACCCACCGTCTAATATTCTTTAGAGAATATTCCACGCGTTCCGGTATGACGAGATCGCTGATCACGTTGTTGTGGCTCTTTATCTTGACGAGGGTGAGCGTCTTGTCGGTGAGGCACAGGTTGTACAGCCCTTGGATATTCTTCGACACACCCAAACCTTTTTTCTGCACGTTCACTTGCCATACGTGTTCTATGGAAATATAGAATATATTAATATCATGAAATTTTGCTTTTTGTTTGCAATAAAAAAAGAGGGAGGCCGTCGTGGCGCAACGGCATAGTTTTTAACTGTAAGCGCAACGCTTGTGGGTTCGATTTCCACTCGGAGTAGTGATTTATTTCCATTTTTTATTAGTTCTGGTGGCAGGAAAAAGCGCGGCGTTGAGTTCCGCCACTCGACATGCAATAACTTTTTAGAAGGAAAGTGGAGAACACGGTTGAAACACGATTCTTGCTACCTTCTCTGCTAAATACAAGAAAAGGCGTGAGATAGAAAAGAAAACGAAAAGATGAATAATAATAATTATATTTAGTATAAGTAAATATAATAAGTTTAAATAATATAAAACCGTTTAGTAAATATAAAAAGTATGATGAATGGTGAATGATTCATAGCGTGTTTATACTAACACATAGAGGTAAAATTTGTCTTTTTTTGCAGGTGCAATTTTTGTAACCGTTTAAACGAGTCAACGGATGTTTAATAGGTATACTTTTTTTCTGCTTCACGCTGTATTCCGCACATACCAGGGTAGGCAGAGGGAACCTGGGAACCTAATATAAAGACACTGTGTTCCCAAAAAGACACTTCAGTTTGTTGTTGCGCTCTTTGCCTTGGTACCAGAGCGCATAAATTAAATAAAATATGTTAGGTTTATTAGAAGAAAATTATATCAACTGTTCTCTTTCTAGAAATTAAGGCTGAAAAATACAAAAACTTCTGATTTCAATAAGTAGTTATAATTTGTTTTCATTTTCCCGTTGTTTTGCAATACATTGATCGCCTCTACCTCCTTGATTTTCTAAATTCAACGTTCGATATCTAAAATGTGAAAATGATAACGGACTTTGAAAATGAAGACAATGTCTCAACACTAAGTTCTCCTAGCCTAGCCTGCTAAAAACAACATTACAACAAAAAAAACAATAAAAACAACCACTACAAATACCTATATCTTCAGTAAATACAAAAACAACAAGGAAACCGAGCGTATTATCTACGTTGCCGTACACAACATGTAATTGTTGAAATATTTTTCAATTACACACATATAAATAGGTTGTATATCTCTTCAGCGCGCGTTGGATTTTCCGTTGCGGTAGGCCATGTGTGGTATTTGCAGTTCGTACGTTAGCACATTATGTGATGAAGGCCATCGTGGCGCAGTGGTGCAGCGTTAAGCTGCAAACGCGACGGTTGTGGGATCGATCTACAATCGGGGGAACGATTGGTTCATTGAATTTATATGGGTTTGTAATATATTTTCAACTTTTCCAAAATTATCAACTTTAATTGTATTTTGAGGGTATGTATGAAGAGGTTGATGACAGTGGACGAGGCGAAAGGGGTATGTAGAGACCGTAGCGTTTGGCGCTCCGTTCTTTCTGACTACCCCGCTAGGTATAAAGCGTAAAGCTAGCCATAGTTTCCCCACACGGGGGTAGGATTATATTTAAATTATTAACATTTCCTTAATCAATCTCTCATAACTCAACAGTAAATGTCTCAAAATTGCGTGCTAAATAGCGTAACTCAACGCCGCTCTTAATCTCATTACCAGAGTGATGAAAAAGAAAATATCAAATAATTCATTTCCTCAAGCGGTATTCGAACCCACAATCTATCGCGATCACAGTCACACGCTCACTCCCCAGCGCCTCAACTAACCACAAGTAAACAAGTTTTTATACCATAATATGACACAAAACAATCACATAACTATAAAATGATATTATTTACTTAGAATTCGCATGCGGAAGTTGTAATTTCATTATAATATGTCGATATTATTTTTCTGTGGCATTCTCTAACGTTCTAGTTATTTAATAGGTTACGTAGAAATGGAACCGCATGAATACTAACCATTGTTACTTTATGTTTTAACTCGATGTTTAAAGATTACATATGATACACAAACTTTAACACCGCCCGACTTGTTTATTTTTGGCATTTTTTTTAGGTTCCCACTATATTTCGCATAGAGCAAGTACCCTCAGCCTACTCTCCGTTGAAATTTTCAAGAAATTGCGTGTCTTGAGTGGTGGAAATTAAAATAGGGTAAAACCATTAGTTAAAACTATTCATTTCCCGAATGAGATCTAACCAACAACTTTAGCATTTACAATCTACGCCTAAATAATATTTATTATCATTATATCGAAAAGGTTAACTGTTAAGTTTTGTTGCCGGAAAAACTGCCTTCTCAGCCAATGTAAACAGCGGTGGCGGCTTTAAGTTAATTTGACGAGTGAAATAATATTAGTAACTATCGAATAGTATATTTTGAATTTATATCGCAAATGCTAATAAGGTTAAATAAAGGAAGCAGATTCAAACTTGTTACTTAAAAATGTTCTAAGTCCAGTTTAAAAATGTTTAATTTTACGCTTTTTCCCGCATACCGTGGATATGTAAAGGGGACTTAGTGTTAGGACACTCTTCCCCACTTTTAGCTTAACTTTCAAGGTATTGCGTATTGAGTGATGGAACTCAATGTTTGACTGTATATTCTCAATGGAACATAACGTGTTGAGTGGCGGAAATTAATGCCGAGCTTTTGCCTTGGTGCCAGAGTGACGAAATGAAAATGTTAATAAATAATAACTCAATCCTCCGAGTGAGGATAGAACTCACAACCGTCGCATTACACCCTTGTGCGCCTACCTCAATTTGTGGCCTCAAAGTTCTGTTCACAATTCACAGAAACTTCAGCTTCCTGACATTTCCATCTAACTTGACGAATCAAAGTGATTGTAATGGCCAAATTAAAAAAAAAAACTATTTTGATTTGTTTAAATATTAACAGTACCTTACAAACAAACAAAACTAAACCAGATACCTACAATTACAAAACAAAACAAAATATAAAAGTTTCCAATAATTCAATACACGAACCCGCTGGTTGTAAAATCATTATCGTGGGACTTCCCCGGTTTCGTGGAAGCCGTAAATAATGATAAATATATGGGGTACTATAAATAAACACATGGCGTGCTAGTGTAAGGCAAACTGAGTTTTCGGTATGGAGAGATAGGTGCCAGAATACAGAGCCAAAGGAATTTAGGAGTTTCATTGAGAGATAAAAGTGTTTTTAATGTACCGAATAGGAAATGTTACTTTGTGATATTAATAATTAATGCAGTCTTAAAGGGATACCCTTGAGATTGAAGTATACCTACTGTGTACATATTTCAGAAGACGATTTTATTAATAATAGGAGAAGTCTCTATGGATTTTTAATGTACTTTTATTGAAGAAGTTCGATTCTGTTCTGTTTCTTTGTTTATTGTAATCTGAACGTGTCAGTTGAGCACTAATCGCTTCTCCAATTTCAGGTTGTATGGAGAACAGACTAAGAAAATTGTACGGTAAGAAATAAAAAAATCACACATACGAGAATGCATGTCAAAAAGGAAAACCAGTTAAGACATTTTGAACATATTTAAAGTGCTACTCCACACTAAGTGTGGCTTCGTGATCAAAGTTGACTTGGACGGTTTCCAAGAGTCGCAGGTTCAAATCTGACTGAGTTCAAATTTTAATTACCTAATCAAATTATATATTAATATAATACCTTTTGTAAAAAATAGTTAACATACTGCCTTCACTGATAAGAAAAAAGCGTCAAATACGAATGTGGGATACAAACCTGGTTTTTTGACATATTTCCTGTCATTATGGAAAAATCTACTAATCGTATTCATGCTTAAGAGTCGTAAAACGGGAAAAAAATATATGTTTTATATTATTCTGTCTTAACGGAAACACATAAAAAAAATTGTTTGTTAAACTTCACGTGGGAAATTCTTAATTGGCCACAATATTTATATTTCTTGATGCGATATACATACAGGCAGTACAGGCCAAACGTGGCGCAGGGGTACAAGCATGTGACTGTAAACACGACAGGTTGTAGGTTCGATTCCCATTCGAGAAAATGAAGCATTTAATAATTTTATTTTCTCGCTCTGGGAACGAAAAAACATGCAGCGTTAATTTTCGCCAATCAACACGCAATGTCTCCAGAAATCGTCGGAAAGTGCGGAAGAGAAGAATCTCAATGGTAACGGAGTGTCTTAACACTAGGTTGCCAGGTTCCCTCTGCCTATCCCGCTAAGTGCGGAATACAGTGTGAACCTAAAGAAAAAAAAACTAAATACGTAGATGAATCATTAAAAAAATCCTTGAAATTAAAAAAAAAACGCAAACAAACATAACAAAAACAAAAGTATAAAAAAATAAAATATACGGAATAAACAGTTTTATGAACTGTCATCATTTTATTGTGATTAATCAATAGAAGTTGTTTACACATTAGTTACCTATATATTTGAAGCTGTCACGTTTATTTATTAACTAGCTCTTTCCACCTGCTTTTGAACTGGTTCCACAAAAATACCTACATATTTATTTTATTTACTTTTTTAAATATGTTTTTTTTATATTAGATATATTTAAAACTATCGTGGGGTAGCGGCACCGCGTCTGACTGTAAACTAAGACTAAGCGTTGAGCTCCGCAACTTACATAATATCTCGGAAATTGGGTTCAATGTGGAACAAAGAGTGTTTTAACACTAGGTTCCCTTTGGTTACCCTACTTTATAAGGGATAGAGAGCAAAAAGGATAAATAAACAGCCATAAATACGTAAATTGGCTATTTAATTATGATAACTAGTCCCTACTATCAGAGTACTATCATAGGGTCAATGACATCATTGCCTTGAGATCTCTATGTATGTTTCCATCATCTGATTTATTGATTCCATACAAACACACTGTCAAGCCAATTTAGTATTACTTGTTGGGGTTTAAAATTCATTTTAGCGTACACTGCTTAATTTATTACTAATTTATTACAAAACATGGTGTAATTATTTAAAAATATTTGAATGATACGATTTCTTGTTGATATTATTGCAAATTTCTTTATTTTTTTTTCATATAAAGTGTATTATACATAATAAGATCCATTTAAATTAGTTGAAAGGAGTTTAAATATTTGATAGCAACCTTCAATATTTGAGAGTATGTTCATATTAAAAATATTTTATTCTTTATATTATTTCTCTGTTATATTAAGTACATACATACAACATAGCCAAAATTACCGTAATATACTAATAACATTGATGAAAAATGTGGGGTTTAGCATTTAAAAACTATTTTAACTACCCATGCATTTATAAATCCAATAGGTAGTTTTTGCACCATGGAGAACAACAAACAGACAAACACACAAACAAATTTTTACATTAGATAAGATATATAACATTAGATTCAAGCACTTTCCTGCATTTTCTTGTAAACAAAATTAATAGAGAACTAGATGAGATTTTTTATTATAATTGTAATATTTAAAATAAAACTTATTATTTTGTAACAACACTTATGTAGCGCAGTGTACATTATTATGAGGAAAAATAATAAGTTCAAAATAAGGAAAACTCTGTCAGGAAACATTTATGATACTAAATTGTTGCCTAAAATTAAAGTATAAATATTACATTTTTGATTGATGAAGTTGCAAAAACAAACAGCAGGGTTGAGTTCCACCACAAAACATCTCCGAAATTCGGTAGGAAATGGGGAAATGAGTATTTTAACACTAGGATCCTTCGGTCAAAGGTAGCTAGTAGGAAAAATTGAGACATTGTTTTGTTTTATTTGTTAAGTTTAGTAATAATTTTTAAATATAACCAAAACACGGAAGTTGCTGATAATAATATTTTATTTTTATCTGATTGAAATATGTGTTGTGAATTCGATAAGATCTAAAGAAAAATAAATGATATATTATACATTATAATCTGCATTACAAATATAAAGGAGTGCAACCTTGCTTTACGTAAAGTATATTATTTATTTGTTTTATTGTGAATTATGTTATTTTAATGCATAAATTCAAATTGTTTTGTTTTTTAAATATTTGTTAAATTGGAAAACCAAAAATAGTATGATGTTTTTCCCATTACTCAGATAACACATCAATATGTAGATAATAAATAAATGAAATCAGCTTACAAGTCATCAATAGTGTCTTAATATACTATGAATCATTATTTTCTATAAATAAATAGGAAAACAACAAGTGCCTATTGTGGTGCAGTGGTACAGTACAGCATCTGTAATGTAATGCACAATGGTTGTGAGTTTGATTCTCACTTGGGGTAATAAATTATTTTTATTTCTTCATTCTAGTAACCAGACAAACTCACTCACTTAATATGCAAATGCAAATGTCCCTAAAATTAGGTAGACTGGGGGACAGAGTTCATTATCATTCCCTTTGCCTTCCTTAAAAAAAATAAGAATAATACTTACGTATGGGATGCAGTAGCTCCTCACTTGCATCATCCGTACGAAACTGTTTCAGAATGGCAGCGAGCCATCCATGTAGATCTTGTTCATTTTCTGCCACTATACACAGTTGTTCCTCTTTTGTAAACAGAGCTATCACATGTTTTTGTTTTAAGTCTAACCGTCTAGTTATATTATAACAACTCTTCAAAGGCAGCACGCGACGCGGCGCTGCTCCTGAGCGAAATTTCTTCTCAGATTCGTAATACTCAAGCCTCGCTGAACTCTCTGAAGTCTCCGCGCGGAGCACGAAGTATTTCTTCTTCATGGTCTTCAGCTTGCGAAGGTGGCCCTGGCGCACCACCGCGCCGCCCTCCGCCATGGCAGCCATGTCAGCGCCTCCGCATCAGCACTGGCACAAACACGACGGATAACCTTGAAGTTGTTTACGCACCGTGATGAAAGTCACTCGTCTCACCGT